>SKCR01022993.1:0-112767 GCA_019454045.1 Zanthoxylum bungeanum | reverse complement strand
GGTGGCGGAAAAACTTACAAGCAGAAATTATTTTGTGTGGTTCACGAAAGGATAGAAAGTTAATGGAAGACTAAGGAGAAAAGCAGAATATAAAAGCATAAATTTATTTTGAAGAAATATTGCAGATAGAGAAAAAAAAATGGAGAAGAAACATGGGAGGGGCGGTGAAGGGGGTTGGTCCCCTGCCGCCACCCAAAAGGGTAAGTGGCTGAAGAGGCTAGGATTTTTTTCCTTGTTGAAGATGCAGGGAGAAAAGATGTAGAGGTGTTCACGGGTCGGGTCGGATTTTTTTTAATTTTTTAATGACACGATCGGGTCGGGTCAGTCAGGTCAGTCAACCCGAAACTCGAAAATTGAGTACATGACCCGCGCGGGTCGGGTCAGGTCAAAAAACTGCGGGTTGGGTCGGGTCACCATAAAAATGCAGTAAATATAATATATATATATATATATATATATATATATATATTTCATTGATACAAATTTAACAAGGCAGGTGAGTGACTGAGATGGCAAAGTAATTGATTGGTATCTAATTGATCTTGAGTTCGATTCTCACCATCTACATTTTGTTGAAGACAAAGTAAAGACTTTACCATTTCAGCTACACTTAAAAGTTGTATCATTAAAAATATATATATTATAATTATTATATTATTACATCGGATCGGGTCGGGTCAGACCTGAATTTTCTAACCAAAACCCGTGGTCGGGTCAAAATTGACCCGAAAATGAATTTTAAAATTCTTAAACCCGACCGGGTCGGGTCGCGGGTCGACCCGACCCTATTAACACCCCTAAAAAGAGGGGAGCTTGGACCCTATATTGAGGTCATTCTTGCAACATGCGTTTCTTTTGTTAACTTGATTTTTTTAAAAAAATATATTTTTTGGTTAACTGTGTTAATTTGGAATGCTGGAAGCTGATATTAATTAAGCTTTAATAATATTTTTGTATGATTATTTTTGTCAGGGGGTTGATGGATTATTCAAAAATATTTTAATTTTCTACATAATTTTAATACATCTTGCTAGGGTTCTTGGGTAACAATCGAGAAAAAAAAAATGCTATTTGATTCCAAAAAAGGAAAGCGATGGAAGACCAAGCAACTTGAGAAGAATTATGATCTTCACAAGAGACAATTTGAAGCTGTCAAGGCTGATAATAAAGCTCTCGAAGTTCAAAACCAAATACTTCATGCAGAGGTAAATTCAAAATTTTATTACCTTCTTGGTTTGTGGGATATACATATGACTTCTTTTAGTTAGTATTTGCATGGATTTTACTTTGATAATATAATCCGTAAAATAAAGTTGGAATTCAATCATGTTCATTTTTCTATGGTACTTTTTGATTAGAGAGTTGATAGATCTTCGTAAACATACATATATTTTGAGTTTGTAAGTTGAGGACATAAAAATTCATTGAGATTTTGTGCTGCACTGGCTGAGACACTCAAAGCTCTAACATTCATATTTGAGAGCACTGAGTTGCGCTCCTGGATTTGAGGTGAAATATTTAATATTTTAATGTTTTTTGATTTTTTATTGATAAATTAATTGATTGTTTAATATGGTTTATGTATTAATGTCCTAATTAAAATGCACAACCTTTCACATTCCAATCTTTTACAAATTAATTGATTGTTTAATATGATTAACTTATAAATGATCTACTAATTCTTTCTCTTTCACATTCAAGCAATTAATAATATAATTGAACCTCGATGGTAAATATTTTTAACTAAGATCTCGACCTTTTCACATTCTAACATTTCACATTCTTTAACAACTAATGTTTGACCTAAAAAGAGTTATTAATGTCTAATTATAAAAAGTTCAATGGGGATGCATGCTTCATATCTTGCTAAGTTACAAACCCAATGGATCGCAAAATAAATCCTTCATATCTTCTTAGGTTGAATAGGAGAAGAATAATAGCTTTTAAGAGACTTCAAATATGTGACAAGTTTTTCTAATGAAATTACGCAAAATAATCATATTAATTACAATATATTCAATATAAACCTAGCGCATCGAGCGGGTTGCCATCTAGTATATATAATATGTGAATGCCTCAAAGAACGCGACGTGATCGTGTAATTATAATGTCACCGCTCAATAATTATCATCATCATCATCAATAACACCGTTTTGGTTGACAAAACTAAAGTAGCATTTATTCACATTCTATTATTATTGATCATGGTGTCATGGAGTAGTATTAGTATGGTTAGAATATTGGTTTAATAAGATAAAATTAATTTTTTACAAAAAATATTGATATTTTTCAATTTACTTGGTGTAATAAAATTTCTCTCGTTAATAAATTAGACTTTTCATTAATTTATAATACATATTTTAATAAAATTTTAGATTAAACAGGAAAGATAGCTCATACTAATCATTATTTGTCTTCGTCACTACATGTGATCAAGAAAAATAACATAAAATTCTCTCGAGGTTTGTCACAATGAATAATTAGGTCACTTTTTCAGAAATAGACAACTTGTTTCAAAATTACACATGTAGTCATTTTTTTGTTAGTGATTTTTATAATAATTCTAAAAGTCATGCTCTCTATTTTGGTTTCTCAATACAACGATATAACTTAATAATTGAATTTTCATTTTTAACGGTGATGATGAGAAACTTCATCCATATAACACCAACATTTGCCCTATCATTATTAGAACTCGAATACTACATATGCAGAACACTTTTACTGCCAGCCGAGCTGCACCTAAATAGTTAAAAACCGTACGAAGTGTCGAGTGTGAGGTGCAATAGAGGATTTCCCAAAACCAAGAGGTTACCCATGTTAATTGAAGTTCGTTTTATGTGGGGAAGTTACATAAAGAATGAGAAAATGTATTTGTTGCTGATGTTTTAAAAATCTGATTAGATTAGTCGGTTGGATTGATCGAATTAAAAAGTGGTCATAAATTCGGCCTAATTGAATCTTTAAAATTATTTGGTAAAATAATTGTCAAAATTGATAAACCGTTTCGGCTTGTTTTTTATTCAAAAAAATTTAACCAAAAAAAAAAAATATTTTTATTTAATTAAAACTATTTATAATGTTTTATTCGGTCAAATCAATGATTTATTGAATCTTTTAGATCACCGGTTTAATTACTGGTCCGGTTTTTAGAACAATACTTGTTGCATGGTGATTTCAAGAATGTTATAGGCTAATTTAGGAAATTTAATTATCAAGGCCCTGGCTGTGAATTTTTACCAATTTTAGGGTCTCGACTAATAAATCAAACCTTTAATGGGCAAGTCACCACCATCATGAGCGTGTTCTTTGAAATGTAAAATAGATTTCTTTTCAGCTTGCAGCTAGAACATATTCACTTGTCCGTCAATTAATAAATAGTTTCAACCATCAAAATATATTTCACAAGAAAATTAAAGTTGCTTACAAGTAAGGAAACTTAAGGCCAACAACATTAAAATGAAAACCCACTACCAAACCACCTATTGCAGGCTTAAATAGAATAAATAAAATTCATAATTGTCTCAGATTCTTACAAGAAACGCACCCCCTCGATTCGAATTCATGACCTCAATGTAAAATCCTGAACCATATACCACCAAACCACGACAAACAAAATGAAAATTATCCAATGCTTCTATAAAAATCAGAATTTACCTCCAATGTTCTGATTAATCAAAATTATGAATTAGGGTTTAGTTCATCTGACTGAATCTATCACTCCAACCAAGTTTAAATGATTTTTGTATACATTCCAAGCAAAAAAGACAAAGGAGCTATAGCAGCAGCACACAAAAGTTTTATAGATGAACGAAATTGAAAAAAAAAAACACCACCATCACCACCTGCAGGTGACAATATCAAACACGAATAATTATTCAAGCGACTACATGATAACACATTATTAAACTATTTAGTTCGTTGTAATAAGTAGAATAAGCAGTAAACTGGCACGATATTCATTCCACCAAACAGAAAAAATGGAAACCTGCAAGAAAATAGTTGATGCTGTAGGTAATATATCACTCATTCCTCCCCAGATTCCGACTCAGCACTCTGTAGCCACTCAATAAAAGGCTTGGCATTTTTCCAAACATGAGAGGACTTGTTGCCTCCTTTCAGCCCCTCTTGATACCATTGCACTACATACTCTTCCTCCAACACGTCAGCATCATACAAAGCCTTCAAAACCAAGGGAATTTCCTTCGTCACGGATGAGCTTGACTTCCCACAGAATGCTTCAATTGCTCGAAGCAGAAGCAACTGCAACTCCTCATCCTCAGCAACGGCAGCAGCAAGGTAGTTTTTCTTTTTGATCACCTCCTTAGAAAATCCCTTTTCAACACCATCAAAAAGGGCCTCAAATAGAGCGGTCATTTTTACCTGAGCAGATCCAGAGAGAGATCCCAGAATAGTTTGCAATTGCTTCCCAGTAATACTTTTCTGCAGATTTGTTTTCAGCTCATCAACAAGATTTTCTGGTGACCTTGAGTTCCCATTCTCGGCATTTGCTGGTTCTTCACATTGTGGGGAACTTTTTGGACTACTAACTGCTTTACTGGCTGCTTCAGCCTTCTTCTCCGACTCATCTGTAGAGAGCATAACCATATCAGCTGTCACAGCACTCAGTTGATCTTGGATGCGTTGACGAGCTGCCTCAAGCGATGTATCAGTCTGCCATTGAACATCATCATCTTCTTCTTCATCATCATCAATCTCTTCCTTCTCATGAACCTGACTATGCGGTGGTGACACGCGATCCTCATCAGAACCATTGGACTTTTTCTTTGTACAACTGGCTTTTGCGGTGCCACCTTTTGAGATAGAACCCTTCTTCTTGACCTCTTTCTTTAATTTCTTCATCTCCTCGTCAGCAGCCTCACCTTCCTTCAGTCTCTCCTTCTCAGCCCTCCTCATTGCCTTCTTGTCTTTTGGGGCCTTCTTTGACTCTGGCGGGTTCTTCAGAATGAAAGTGGTAAGCTTGTCCCGCATATCTACATCAGACACAAAACCACAAGCAGCACACTTCAATTGGATCATCTGAGCTTTAGTGATCAATATCTCAGTTTCTGGGTTTCCACAGCCATAACACTGAACATATTTCTTGATGAAATTCTCAAGAAGGCCAGCAAGCTTAGCAGTTTCATGAGATCCATTAACATGAGAAGTACTGGTTTTCTCATCAAATTTAGATTGTGCACCAAGCTCACATCCAAAATATTTTGTGGTGTAAGCAGCTGGCCTAGCCAAAGCCTTTGCAATATCAACCATGTTCACGATATTTGTCTTGATGCCATTTCCACGACCCTCAATTTTGGTAATCATTTTGGGCATCTTATACCTGTAGAAGGCATCATCCCTATTATCAGCACCAATGTTCAGCAGAGCCATCTTGACCTCAAAGAAACAGAACAAATGTCAAGTGTAGGAAGTAGTAGTGCTGTCTTCTAAAACTTCTTGCATAAGATAACAATGATGTCCAGTGGTTAGGAAAGGTTGCCAGCAGCTGCAACCACAAAACTCTTCTGGGTATTCCTGAAATGGCACGAGATGCATACAGCCAAATCTTTCAGACAAAGGCCTACTCTTTTTTCTGAATAAAGGACAATACTCTCCAAGCAACCCAACTGATCCCAAATAGGAAATGACCTGTACGGACATAAAAGAAACTTCAACGTTGACAGGCTTCACCTTGAAAATCTGTAGATAGCAAAAGCACAGTTAAGTTTTATGTACAAGATTAAAAGAAAATTATTAACACAAAAGGGTACATGAAATCAACAAATTGCGAATTTTCTACAGATAAGAGGCGCAAGTACTTCAACAGACTGACTATATCAAACCAAGCCACTTATCTTCAGATTTTAAACATCTTAATCAAACAGATCATTGTAATAAAACTGAAATTCTGAAATGAAGCATTCACGAACCAGAAACCATGAACAACTAATGTAAAATGTGACATTCAACTATCCAAAATAATCCACAACCACCAAGATAAACAACTTAGATAAGAAATGTGTTACCAACAAGCCCATTACAGCTGCATACTTTATACTTTCAATCCCAAATACATTTTATTTTCAATTCCAAATATATAAATATGAGTCAAGTAAATCAACTACAATAAAAAGGCAGAAAAAAATATCATATAAAGACAAATATATTAAATTTAAATTTGGAAAATTCTAAATCTTTAGAAATTTGCTTCTCAGAAATCAAATTAAAATTTCAAATCCAAGCTTGTGTGAAAAAAAAAAAAAAACTTTATTATACTATTTTTATTTTCTCTATTATTTACCTCATTCATAAATAAATAAACTTCAGAAATAACAAAAAATAAATATCAGATTCATCAACACCGTATCGAATACAATTAAAAAAAAAATAACAATCAGCTTCTTGATTGCTTCAATAAATCAAACTTCCAATAAATACAGTAATACAATGGCAAAGATAATACTAAAAAAAAACGAAAAAAAAATAACGATGTATTGATTATAAATCAATAATTTCTAAAACTCGATCGATGAATACAGTATCCTCACCGTTAATGAAGATTAACTAAATTTATAATACACAATAAAAATAAATAAAAATATCGAGAGGAGACTCACAGGATTCAAGTTTTGGCACAGCACAGAAGATGAAGAAGTGAGGTTTTGAGAAGAGAGGCTCTGAGCTATAAATACGGAAATCCCAAGGCGGTTAGGTTATTAGGGTTGGGGTTTCTGTTCCGTTTCAGTGCCTGCGCTGCGTTTCTTTCTTTCAGCCAATCGTAACAAACCACTTGGCTTTCTCTTTTGCCCTTTGTTTTTTTTGGGATAACTACATTTTTTATCTTAAAAATTGTGTTATTTTTACATTTTAAGTTACAAAAAATTTATTATTTTAAATCCTAATATGTTAACTCTAACGAACCGTGACATAAAAAATGTTATTTTAACACAACCATTAAATAAGTCAGCTGCTATGGCAGTTTGGGATAACAACATTTGAAGTCTAAAAAGTTGTGTTATTTTTACACTTTAGTCCTAAAAGAAAATTTTATTTATAATTAAGTATCAAGACTTCTCCTAGTCAAGCTACATATAACACAATTTTTTTTTTTTTTAAAATGAAATTCATTCATAACTAGAGGAGAGAATATACAAAATGAGGCAATACCTCCTTCCAAAGACCATAAAAATTACTTGATAAAGCAAGTCTAGCTAATTTATGCGCGATCGCGATACAGACTCTAGGTCTAAACTGAACCAATATCTAGTTTGAAAGAGCAATCGCTTCTTGGATATCACTAATCACCCCGGTAATTTCTTTGGCGCTATGAGTCTTTTCAAGTACCAAATTAACCACATTAAACGCATTTGACTCAATGATAATAGGCAAAGTCTTAGCCTCCACGACAATATTTATCCCTAATAAGATGGCTTTAGTTTCCACCTGTTCTATATCAGATCCCTCTGAACTCTGTTATACAGTCACCACCTTCACACTTCCTTCATTGTTCTTAATTAACACCCCAATACTGCATAGGCTCCCATCCAGTGACAATGAGCCGTCAACTTGAGCTATAAAACAGTGAGTCTGGGAGCGTGGCTTATCATCAACAGAAACATTTCCTCTTCTGCAGTCCAGTAGAGTAACTGGCTGGCGAGCTCTAATGAAAGAAGAGATAGGAGATTCTGCATCAATTAGGATTCTGTTTGGCTCAAATTTAAGGTTTCATCTTCTTACGTGACATAAAAGAACTACACTTTAGCACAAATATTAAATTAGTCAGGTGCTACGGCAGTTTATGATAACAACTTTTGAATTCAAAAAAATTGTGTTATTTTTACACTCCAGTCCTAAAAGAAAATTTTATTTATAATTAAGTCTCAAGACTTCTCTCAGTCAAACTACATATAACACAACTTTTAAGATATATAAAACAACACAACTTTTAGGACTACAGAAGTTGTTATCTCAATCCGATGTGGCAGCTGAATGATTTAATATTTGTGTTGACGTGTCTTTCCGTCAAACTACGTCAGCAGTTCCGTTAGAGTTAACAGATTATGACTTAAAAGAAAAAATTTATTCACTTATAATATTTAATAATAAAAAAAATTATTTTAAAACTTCTATATAAAAATAACATAATTTTTAGGACTAAAAATATTGTTATCCCTTTTTTTTTCACATCTAAGGAATGAATTATATACCGGAATTTTCACAATAACATGCATTATATTTAAAACAAAGGTTCTTAGTTTATTGGGCCAGGCCCTTGAGCCCATTTGAGGTCAACTTTTATTTTTTTATTTTTTAAGTTAGGGAGAATATTTTTATTTTTATAATACAATTAGTTGTACGTCCATGATACATCCATGACGTTAAAAATTTAACGTTGCAATTTATTAAGGGCGGAGGCATAATTTTATTTTAAAGATGTTGATTTTTTTATCATGTAATATATTGGTGGATTAAATATTTAAATATTACTTTTTAAAAGAAAATATAAAAAAATTATGAAATCGGCATCGGATTTGAATATAGACAACTCACTCCTAATACCGCGAATGAAATTTATAGTTAAAAGATAAATATAATTATTTAACTTATGAAAAAATCACTAACTTTTACAAGCACATCACATAAGATTGAAAGTGAAAGTTACAAACGAACCTAAAAAAATGTATTTTTCTACTATAATCACTATAAGAAATGGGATCTTTAGCCTCCAAAAATTTAGCGTCGCCAAGTAAATCATCATTAAATGCATAATTTAGTGTCGCCAAGATCTTACGACGTTAAAAGTAACAACATCTTGCGTCGACAAGATAGCTGATGTTAAAATTACCACATTTAGCGTCGTCAACGTACTTTCGACAATAAAATTTATGACATTTAGCGTCGCTACCTAATTATTGATCCTAACTATAAAGAATCGTTAACATTTAGCGTCGCTCATAGGTAGCGACGTAAAATGTCATACATTTAGCGTTGCTAACATACTTTCGACGCAGAATTATATGACATTTAACGTCGCTATCTAATTATCGACACTAAATATGAAAATTCGTCAAAATTTTAAATTAAATTTTATTTTTTAAAAAAATTTAAAAAATAAAATATTATTAAAATATATATGCAATTATTGATAATTACATATATATTTTATTTTTTAAGAATTTTAAATAGATTTCAGCAGCGATAATTGGCGACGCAGAGTTGAATATTTAACGTCGTTTATGCTTTATCGACCAGCTTTTGGTATCTATTTTCTGCGTCGTCATCTTTCGACACCAAAAATTTTAGGGTCAACTTTGACCTCTTTTAGCGTCGAAGTTTGACGACCCTAAAAGACCATATTCTTGTAGTGAATTTTGCGTTAAAAATATAGTGAATAATTAAAAATAAAATAGTAATCTAAATGGAAATAAAAAAATAATACGACCAAGAGTCTTGTTGGTGGTAGATTTGTGTTTAGGTCTCGGACTTTAGACTCAAAACACAACTCAAATGGCCGACAGGTAGGGCACAATACAAGGGTAGTAAACCTGACTCGATAGTTAGCATGTAAAAGGCGTAGAAATGTGAAGACAGACCTGACGATGCTAATAAATTATTTAGGAAAATTAATCGACCCAATAAGTATTAAGTCAACTAAAATAAAGAGAGATAACTGAAGATAATATAAAAAAACAATTACAATAATACAATTACTAATAATACAAATTAATGTGCTTGTCGAAATTTAAAACTCACCCCAAAATATATCTTAATTTTCTAAAGAAATAATATATAACTTGATTTCAGATTAGGTTGGTCAATTCATGTAGGTTTTTCTCACACATTTTTATGAGTCTTAGGCTAGGCATAACTTAAAATTATGCAATTTTATGCATAGGCGTGCGCCTAATGAAGGTCACATAGCCTAACCCTTCATGAGGCGTAGTGACCTAAACCTGAACCTAAGGCGCGCCTTTGACATCTATGACTACCAGGTGCAAAGGACGGTACATGATTAAAAGGAACCTCGATAAAATGTTCAATGGCAAACAAGGAAACACCTTCTACATTATAGTTATCTATGAGATTCAAAAATCCAAGGTTGCGAACTCGTAATTATTTACGCGAGTAACCAAAAAAAGCAAGATGATGATATATCTGCAAGCAAGATAACAATTGTTACCTTTTGAGAGGGCCATTGAGATGCAATCCAATGGCATCTAAAGTCCTTTTTATCCATAACAAGTTGAAATGTCTATCAAGCTTTGTGTCAAGAAAAGTTTCTTCTATCTTGGACCAACTACTGCAGCAATTTGAAGCTTATGGATTTCTTCATGTCCTAATTTATGATGACTTGTTACTGCATCTGGCTTGAGCATAACTAACATATTTTCAAAAATTCATCTATAGAGGTTGTTATGATAGGCGAGAAAATTCTCTACCTCATTCCTCAATGGTTATCTATAAAATATGATGATTGATGAGTGGTCAATATATCTATATTTATCGCCTCTATATCTTATATTTTGAGGGTTACTGCGAGTTTTATGAGTGTTTTGAGGAGTTCATTGTGTCATTGTAGGATGTGATACATATAGAAAGACACGGGTTTGCAACGTTGACAAATTAACGTGTTTTGCACCAATGGCCTTCTAATTAGCCCATCCTTCAGTATTTTGATCATAACGATTTCATACTATATCCAACTGAGTTGATTCAAGTTGTATTGGAAAGAAAACTCACTTATTTATAACATTGTAGTTTATGCCAAAGACTGAATCAGACTCAATCATGGTAAAAATGAGCTTGAAAGTGGAAACGCTTCATGTCTCATATTGGCGCGATAATATTGACTCATAGTCGCACCAATTTCATCAGCATCACAATCCACGTTCCACCACCACATTTTGCATGCCAATGACTCCATAAGACGGGACAATATGCCTGAAAATCTTATTTTGAGTTGAATTCCTATATTTTAAGAATGAAAGCTAATAGGACCTCTTATATAACATAAGTCCGGTTCTAAATCTAAATGTCAGACTTATAACATACTTTTAAAGAATCAAGAGTAAGGTAAGAACGAGATTCTCAACCAATACTAGAGATTGATTTAGAAGACTACAATGAAAGTTTTTTATGTCTCTTCTTTTTTAGTTTTATCTTATGAGTTCTTGGCTTGTAATAATGATTAATTTGTGTGTTTATTGAATATCATGAGTACTAAATCATTGATCTAGGGTGTTGATGGATCTTAAACATAATGTTTAATTAATTTGCATCTTTTTATTCTTTTGGGTGTGTTCTTGAATTATTTATTATTTTATGTGTTAAATGTTTTTATTGGCTGGACATCAATAGAATAGTTGTGGTAAACCCTTGGGAACTTGACAAAGGAATTTTGGGTTTAGCCTTTGGAATAATAACATATGATCTAATTCTGCTGAATAGATTTCCGTGCAGGATGGAAATATACTTGCAGGGCATACGTAGCCAATAATAGTTTTTTGATCTTAATGAATTTGGTTTAAATTAGTTAACATATACATATAGTTAATTGGCTTATTTAGAATATTTCTACCCGACCATCGAAAAAGGCTGGTAGATAATGTATCGTTCTAGGTTAATAATTCATAATAATAACCCAATGAAAAATGCAATCACCCTTTGTTTGCGTGCTTATGTGAAGTTACAACTCTAGATTCTTCTCTTGCATAAGGTTTCCTAAAAGTTATTTTTTTCTTTTTATTTAATCTTTCAGTTAAGTAAATTAGATAAATCTCTCTCTAATCATTTGTTTAGTTTTAGTTAAGTAGATTTAGCTTTAGTATTAATAGGAGAAATAATAAGTCCATGTGGGTATGATATCCGACTTATTGTCACTATATTATTTGAGCGATACTTGCGCTTGTGACCGGCGTAAACACACACGTATAACGCAAGCGCACGTATCGTTCAAGTAGTATAAGAATATCGATCCCACGAGGACTTAATTCATACTGTTGTTATTAATTATTGATACTATTTATTTACAAGTATCTAATTATAGGGAAAAAAATTGATTGCTTTTGGTTGGTTGAATGTGGATTTGCTAATTAAAATAAAAACAGACTCAAAAGAAAATACTAAGGAAAATAAAAGAAAAGACTCAAAGATCTAGGGTCGTGACTCCACACAATATTAATATAAAGATGAATTGATTCTCTTATTTATTTGTAATAAATCAGTTTGCTAACCTGGAACACAAAAATATGCAAAAGCCTCTGTCGATGGTCAGACTCAAATACCCAGTATAACCCAATTGAACCATATGTCCATGTCAACCAAATTACCTGGATTCATTAAGATCAAGTTCCAATTATGGCTACCCCCCCAGATAGGTATATGTCTATCCTGTAAGGAAATCTATTAAAGGGTTATCTATCCTCAAGGAAGATCGTGAGTTATTGAATCTAAGGCTGAAACCTAAAATCCCTATGTCTAGTTCATTTTAAGTTTACTATATCAATCTTATTGGTGATCAGACAACCAGAAGCATTAAGCTTAAGACTTAATAAACAAACTAAATAATTACCCATAAAAAGAAAATCAATTATTAAGTGTGTGAATATTGTGTTTCATCACTTTCCTAGAATAAAATAAAATGTTGGGGTTAGAGGATCCACATTTAATATTTCTTATCTAGGAATCTCACTTATTATAATATATACATTATTTTCTGTTCTGCTTTCTCAGGAATTAATAATATTAAACATTTAAAACCAGTCATATAGGTGGTAATCCATTTAGTCCAATTACACCAGCCATATAGGTGGTAATTATATGTCACATAAAGACCAGCCATATAGGCGGTAAAATAATTTATATTTAGACCGACCATATATGCGGTAATAAAGTCTGCCATTAATTCATCCGGTTAAATTATAATTTATAAATTATAATTAAGTGAGATTTACCTAGATAATTATATTAAATGTTTCACCTTTTACCCCAGCGGTAAATTAACTACAAAACATAAAGTAAAAAGTAAATAAAATTTTATTACAAAAAGTAAAAGTGCATAATTAAAAATACTAAAAGTAAAAATGCTAAATTAAAATTAAAAAAACTAAAACACACAAGATGCAATCCTTAGAGTCTTTACAAAACTCAAGGAAGGCATGCTTTGAATTCTGAAATCGCGCTGAATTTATAGGCGTCAGTAGGGGTCTGGCATCGCGACGCCAAGCTAGCGTCATGACGTCGGTGATTGTCGACGTGGCACACTCTGGTTCGTCGGCTCAGATTTTGGATAAGGTGATAAGGTGACACGTGGTAATGTGGTTGGGATCTCAATTATTGTGACACGTGGCGACTTCTGATTGGTCGGCTCAGATTCTTATCCGCCACGTGTCAATTACGGAAATTTATCAATAATTGATGCTGACGTGGCGCTGACATGGCACACGTGGCGAAAGGGATTATCGGTACCATAGAATTGCGACACATGGCACGCTATGATTGGCTGATGATGACGTGGCGATGATGTGGCACGTTGACTCGGTCAACCGGTGATGTGGACAATGACGTGGCTGACAGGTGGAGTGACACGTGGCGATGGCGACTGTCGGCACCGTAGGATGATGACACGTGGCACAGAGCAAGTTAGCAGATCGGTTGTGATGGTGACACGTGACACCGCACGTTAGCAAAGTCAAATTTCCTCAGATTCTGACTTGTGGACCCGGCGCATGTTAGCACTGTTCGGCGCATGTTAGGCGTTGCGACGCCATAGGCTTGCGCATCGCGACGTGGAAAATTACCAAAATGCCCTTTTTGTCTGCTCCAAATCACCTCCAGAATGTCCTGAAACTTTATTTATCTACAAAATAACATAAAACACATCAAAATATTCACAAAAATACTATACAAAATATTAGGTCAAATGAGTGGGAAATAGTGATATAATTACCACTCATCAGCTTGCGTACAATAACAAAATCACGAGCAAATTTTTTGGCGTCGTTGTTGATGTCTTATTTTATTTTTCTTTTATTAATATTAGAACAAACACTTTACCTGCTTAGCTAAACACCATTTTTATTTTTCATTTTATCTGTCGTTGTTGTCTTTCTTTTATTTCATATAGTTGAAAGGGCAACCACACCACATCATGAACGATCAACGACCCGAACCACTGGGCGTAGCACCACCATTTCTCCTTTGGGATAACACGATCCCAATAATAGATGGACTCACATCCTGTATCATCCCACCTCTTCTTTAGGCCAACACTTGCAACATCAAGACCTATATCCAGATGATACAATAATTAGTGTAGTTTGGGGGTGGCCAAATGATGACCTTAATGCCATAGACGTAGCTTCTTGTAAGTTTGCAACACCTTCAACTTTAATAGAGTGGCAAAAGATGCGGTTCGTCTTTGAGTGTTTTCCTCTCCTTGAAGGATAGAGCTAAGGGATGACCCAAATCACTAGCAGCAGGGTCGATCACTACATGGGCAGACTTGGCCACAAATGTGTTAGCCAAGTACTTTCCTCCCGTCAGAATAGCAAGCTACGTAATGATATCACATCATTCATGCAATATGATTCAGAGTCATTATACGAGGTATGAGAGAGGTACAAAGACCTGTTGCGAAAATGCCCACACCATGAGATTACAAAATGGCTGCAAGTCCAGACCTTCTATAATGGACTCTCAGGGATGATGAAAACTATCGTAGATGCAGCTGTTTGAGGTGCATCGATGGTAAAAGATGAAAACCAAACTTGGGATCTATTGGAAGAGATGGCCAATAACAACTCCCTTTGGATTACAGAATGAAGTATTCCTAAACGAATAACATAAGTACATGATTTTGAATCAAATACAATTGTTAATGGGCACATAGAAAGAATTCGAAAGTGCCTGAGATTTTAAGCATGCAAGTTGTAAACAACATAAGAGCCATAAGTACAGGATATGAGAGAGAACAAAATGTAGAGCTATACCCTCAATATGGAGAGTATGTGAATTATGTCAACAATTACAACAGACAAGACCACAACCCCTACTCCAATAACTATAACCCTGGGTGGAAAGACCACCCCAACTTTGGATGGAAGAACAACTAAGAGTAAGACTAAATGAAAGATACAATGCTCGATCAGGATGTCAGCATCGGAGTAATGGACAAGGGTATGAAAAGAAGCCAGGCTTGAGGAAATACTCACAGATATGTTTAAAAGGAAATAAGCCAAATATGATGCCATGTTTCAGAGTTAAACGACGTCCTTGAGAGTATTGGAAAACCAACTAGGATAACTCACCAATAATCAGAATCAAAGCCACAATGAAATTTCCTAAGTAACTCAGAAACCAAGCCTAGAAGAGAAGGGAAAGAATTTTGCAATGCCATCATAGTAAGCACTAAGAAACACAAATAGAAAAAACTTTTGTAGACTTCAAACCAATAAAGCAAGAGCCCAAGAGATTTCATTGTACTATGAACCAAAGCCTTCATTCCGAACTATTCTAATGTTAAAAAAAGAACGAGAGGAATACACGGAGGAGTCGACAAAGAGAAGTGCAACAACTTTATAATTGGGAAAAACTGTTAAAGAGGAAAGGCTTACAAAGGTGTGTAGTGCAATACTGCAGATAACAATTGTGACTTCATACAAGAATCCATGCATACTTACAATAAAGCCCGACACTATTACGGATTATGAGTCAAAAGCACTATATGATTTGAGGTCGGGGTAAATTTAATGCCTCTACCAATGGCAAAGAGATTGAGGTATCATGAACTGAAGCCAACCTCAATATCTATGCAGTTTTGACATAACCATCAGGATGCCCAAAGGAATGATAGAAGATGTGATGGTGAAGGTAGGAGATTTTAAACTTCCAACAGACTTTATTATTTTGGAGATTGAAGATGATGTAGATATACTCTGTATTTTGGGAAGACCCTTTCTGGCAATAGTAGAAGCAATAATTGATGTATAACAATGCCTCCTCATCTTCAGAGTTGATGGAGAGGAGTTTGTTGTCAGAATGTTTGATCTCACAACAAATCATAAAAGTCAGGAGAGAAAAGTCTTAATGGAGCCAGTGGAAGGAAAAAGAGATTTGATTATGGAGAGGTTGGCAGAGAAAAATGTTGATGATGCAGTGGTGTGTGGAGACCTAAAGGAAAACATACCAGAGGAGTATCACAGTCTAACTGCAGTATGCCATCAATTTGACCCCGAGATTGACCATGGTTTAACACAACCAAAATTGTTAGGCATATGTCCTAAAACAAATTGTGTCGTACAATTCAGAGGGTATCATCCTTATGTAAATATAATCTTCTTATTAGTCATAAATTTATTTACGATTAATATAATGACAATCTTATATCATTTTACATTTTTTCAGTTGTTATCTTATAGTTAATGCAAAATGAGATCTCTTGTTATATTTCGTGTCGAGACTCTACCTGACTGTGATAATAATGGAGCTAAAAAAATCAAGGTCTCACTAGAATTCTAATGAATATTCTACATAAGTATCACTGGATCAGTCAGTTTATAATAGATAAACTACTGATCGTGTTTCTAACTCTACAGCGGAAATGTTGCAGACCTACTGACTTAGTCTATGACATAATAGCAATTGAATCACCATCCTTTGAAGATTGGTATATGGTACCAACGTGATTGGCTCAAGTACAAGTGGGATTTCATTAGGGATATGCCTATAATGAGCAGAAAATATATCATTATTTTTCGTCCATTTGACCTAATATTTTGTATGGTTTCTCGAGCTTTATGAATATTTTGATGTGTTTTGTGTTATTTTACAGATAAATAAATTTTTGGGACTCAATGGAATCAACTTGGTGCTAAAACAGTGAAACACGAACAAAAAGGGCAAAATTGGAATTTCGCGTCGCGACGCACAAACCTTCTGCTTCGCGAAGCGCAGCGGTTATTATGCTGCTGACACTCATTATCATCACGTCAATACCAAATCAGCATCTGCGTCATCATTATGTCATCATGACGTCACCTAATAATTCAGCATGATGCCACGTCAGCATGACGTCAGCACAATCATTCACTCTACCAACACTCGTCATTGCTTAAGTCAGCATTGCAACGCGCAAGCCTTCACGCGTCGCGACGGAGAGCCAATAATTTATTTCGACAACCATCTGTCATCATCTCATCAAACCACATACACGTGTCACAAATTAATGACGCGTCGCGACGCTCAAAGTTCCACGCGTCGCGACGCTCAAGGCCAAATTTTGCCTATAAATAGAAGCCGATTTCATTTTCCAAATTCATACTTTCCTTAAGGTTCTAATAAGGATCTAAGGATTGTATCTTGTTTGTGTGTATATATATATATATATATATATATATATATATATATATTTTAGCAGTAGTAAATATACTTTCCTTAAGGTTCTAATAAAGATCTAAAGACTGTATCTTGTTTGTTTAAATTTTTGTAATTTAAATTATGTATTTTTATTTTTAGTAGCAATAATAGTTTATTTACTTTATATTTCTTTTATGTTTTGTAGTTAATTTCCGATGGGGGGAAGGGTGAAGCTTTTATTATGATAATTTAGATTAATCTCCCTTAAATTATAATATACAAATTATCTTAAAACATGACTTAATTGGATACCGCCTCTATGGTCGGTTGGACTTAATTAAATTGATTTTAACCTAACTAAATTGGATATCGCCTTTATGGTCGGTTGGAATTAATTCAACATCTGACTTAATCAGGATGCCACCTATATGGTCGGTTGGTAATGACATGCAAATTTATATATTATAATAAGAGAGATTTCTAAATTAGAAATAGTAAAGGTGGATCCAATAACCCTCACATTTTATTTTATTCTAGGGAAATGATGAAACATAATATTCACATGCTTAATAATTGATTTAATTATATTATGTTTAATATTTTAGTTTTTTATTGAATCTTAAGCTTAATACTTCTTGTTGCCTGATCACCAATAAGATTGATGTGGTAAACTTAAAATGAACTTGGAAAAGAGATTTTAGGTTTCAGCCTTAAATTCAATTGCTCACGATCTCACCTTAGGGAAGATATCTCTAAGGGAGATTTCCTTCCAGGATAGACATATATCTGTCGGCGGGGTAGCAACAATTGGAACTTGAACTTAATGAATTCAGGTAACTTGGTTAACATAGAAATATAGTTAATTGAGTTATTTTGGGTGTTTTCATCTGACCATCGGAAGAGGATTTTGCATAACTTCGTGTTCCAGGTTAGCAAACTGATTTATTACACATATATACGAAAATCAATTCATCATTAGAATAATATTGTGTGGAATCACAACCCTAGATATTTATGTCTTTTGTTTATTTTCCTTAGTATTTTCTTTTGTGTATTTATTTATTTAGCAAATCCACATTCAACCAATGAATCAACAATCATTCCCTTCTCCCTTTAATTAGATATCTGTAAATAAATAGTATCAATAATTAATCACAATAGTAGAAATTAAGTCCTCGTGGGATCGATATTTTTATACTAATTGAGCGATACGTGCGCTTGCGTTACGGGAGGGGGGGGGGGCGAATTGAGCTATTGTCTAATAATGCGGAATTTAAAATCTTTACCGATTTTATCTTATTTTACCGATTTAGCATATGTCGATTTTCTCTATTTCAATATATCACATATATGCAAGTTTCTAAACTATAAACATGTATATAAATGAATCCATCTTTATCTAATATTGACAGTGATATTATTTGTCTGATAATTGAGGGAACATAATAACAATCATGTATATCTAATTTACATCCATTTGGGAGATCTAGAACAACTGTTCCTATGGCATTGACATCCATTGTCTCGCCATTGCCAACTCTAAGCTAGATCTCCCCTTTATTCAGCCTTTTGTTTACCATCATTACCTACAGGGAGTTGTAAATATGAGTAGGACTGCCAATGTCTAATACCCATCCATTATTTGCATCTAAGGCTAATGAGATGTCAATAATTAGAAAAATATAAAGCGTACCTGAGGGTTATGCTTTTCCTATCAGATCTGGACAGTCATTCTTCCACTGTCTAGACTTCTTGCATTGTAGAACATTGATCACAGGCTATTTGCGGTTTTACGCCTTTGCTATTCTCAGAGTTCTTTTTTGCAATATTCTTCTTCCCCATTTTGATTTTCTTTTACTTCCCAGAAGTCTTCGAAGAGCTAGTAAAGAGTGCATGAAAATGTACTTTGAACATCACTAATTCGGCTTGATTATCATAAATGTATTCTAAATACTTACATGCATATGTTTGAATCTAATCACAAACCATTTTAGAATCCAAATTAGAAAAGTCTCATGAACAATTCTATTTCACTTAAAGGTGGTCAAGTGAATCTAGAATGGTAGCCATAACTCTAAGCTTTAATCTAGAGTTCCAAACTCTTATTAATTGTTCCATGTCCAACATGAACATCTTTGAGCTAATTTATAAGTGACCGGCGTAAACACACACGTATAACGCAAGCGCACGTATCGTTCAAGTAGTATAAAAATATCGATCCCAAGAGGACTTAATTCCTACTGTTGTTATTAATTATTGAATCTATTTATTTACATATATCTAATTGAGAGAGAAGAGAATGATTACTTGATTGATTTGATTGATTGTAGAATTGCTAAATAAATAAATAAATAAAAAGACAAAAGAAAATACTAAAGAAAATAACAAAAGACACAAAGATCTAGGGTTGTGAATCATTCTAATATCATTTAAAAGATGAAGTGGTTATTTCATGTTTGTGTAATAAATCAGTTTACTAACCTGGAAAACTAAATTATACAAAAGCTTCTGTCAATGGTCAGACGTATATACCCAGTTTAACCCAATTGAACAATATGTCTATGTCAACCAAATTATCTGGATTCATTAAGTTTAAGTTCCAATTATGGCTACCCTCGCCCGACAGGTATATGTCTATCATGTAAGGAAATCTATTAAAGGGTTATCTATCCTCAAGGAAGATCGTGGGCTATGTACGTGCCAAATTTGGGCCAAGGACAAAACCGTCTTTCACTTCGAACACAATACCAAGTGAGGCCCAAAGCAATAACCCAGCCCATTAAACTCTAAACCCTTTACAAAAATAAAAGGACAAACCATTTGACCGATTCTCTCTTTTCCCAACAAAGAATATATCGCCCACATGCAAAATATTCTCCCTGCCGAAAGCAGAGACAATAAGCATGTTATGGGGACCCATTTCTCATGTGCAGATCAGAGAATTCACCTTTCTCCTCCTATAAAATGAAGCATAATTCATGAAGTGGGATGAGAGCTTCTCAACTCTGATGCAGGCTTCACTTCTTTCTTACAATCCCCTGCTCTCTGACATTAGCATTCTCAGAGCTCTCCATCCCCTTATACACTTACCACCGCCCGCACGGCCATCCAGAGAGGTCAAGGTAACTTCAAACCTTGCTTTTCACATTTATATATTTACTGTTCATTTCAGACTACTGACTTGAGCGTCGGAGTGCCCCCGGCACCCACCACACCGGTGGGTAGTCTACTCCCGCTCACCCTACCTTTGTCTTGCAGGATCGCTAATGCCCCCAATCTATAAATTCTGATTGTGGACCTCGGCCGAATTCCAGTATCCACAATTTGGCGCCCACCGTGGGGCCTTAGAGATTCATAGCAAGCAAAGACTCATCAGTCTACAATCCTTACAAACACAACTACACATGGCTTCAAGGTACAAACAGAAACCAGAAAAAGTGGCCATTAAAGAAAATTCATCCTACAATAGACCTCCCAGGCGACAAAGTGGAGGAGGCCAAGACAAGTTAAACAACAGCTCTTTTCCCATAGTGAAAATGGAGCCCCACTCGACAAAACCACATACAACAAGCCTTACGAAAGACAATCAAGTAGTATGTGACCATGTTTCTTGAAATCTTCAATGTAAATTCAAAAGAATCAGCCCATACGGTCATGTTATACCACTCAGAGCCGTGCCATGCATGTGTAAGCCCATGTCTTTTCATTCCATGCTTCACGTGAATCAGCAACAATGGGAGAGAACATCATTGTTTAGCTAGCTGTCCAAGAAACAGCCCATGTGCCAAGCGTCAAAGCTGCGCAAAGAACAACATGACAAACTGCCAGGCACACACGCCAAGCTGGCTCATACGCACTCCATGCGCAGACTTGCCGTGTGAGCACTAAGAGACCACACCCTCCAGCCGTGTAACAGTCCCATTCGACAGAATATATACGAAGGTTTAGCAACAAACAAAAGTATCATTCGACACTATAAGTATGGAAGTATTAACATTGAGATCAAATATCTTCCCCACAAATAAATCATTTGAAAAGCCCAGCCCATGCAGCCAAGAAGCCCATAAAAAATCCACACGACCACAACTACAAAAAGCCCATACGACAGGGAGTCTTACTCGCCACACAATCAAAATCCAAATTGCATGAATCGATATTTGATCCAGCCACTTGATCCAGTGTGCCAATCAACCCAAACGAACTCAGATCCCAACCAACTCAAAATCCATAGCAACCAAATCAAAACAAGGCCCAACCCAAAGCTAACGCAAGTAGCATGAAAGAGTGCAAACTTCCCGTAAAGTTTTATTTGTAGTTTGGCCCAAAAGAGCCACAAAAGCCGAAGGAACCATTGCCCAACGCATGCCCGTCGTTCGAATTAAAACCCAAAACAAAGACTCAATTGAGTGTAGTGTGCCCAAGCCAAAATACAAGTGAAGAGTCCACTAATTAAAATCCCACATCGGCTATGAAACGACAAGTTAGGAGTTATACTGAACCTATCAAGCCTCACGTGGCTGAAAAATTGGGTTGAGAGCTCATTACCAAAAACAATAACCCACACTACATCACACGAGAATGAGGAATGGACCACATGATAAAGTTCCATGCAAAGACAAAGTCACATGAGATCCAACTTGATATAAGATGTTTGGGTCCATTTGATACTACAAAATGTACTAATCTGGGGAGACAGTCAGATAAGAAAAAGCTTGGGCGAGTGGCTTGTGGATGAACTTGGAGCTTGAGGCAAGCGCTTTGCAGTTGCTCTCGTGCCAACTGATTTTTTGTTGGTATGGGGAATGAGTCTTTTATGGCGGGGGCTCATGCTCGTGGACTTGGAAGCTCCCAGTGACATGGAATGATTGTCATACGACGAGGTAAATGGCCATCAACTTCAGGCTACGTGGAAAATTCCATCTCTGGAATGATTGTCAACTCCTCCAGACTAAATGAAAGGTTAGTCATCATCTTCATACTACATTGATTTAATATTGCCAACTCCATACTACATAGGGAATCTTTTATCATGCCTAGTAGTATGAAAAATTTTCTTGGACCTCATTTGGTCCAATCGACCAACCTTTATCAGGTTAGGTAGTATGAAAATCCTTTTGGACCTTCATCAAGTCTAGTAGTGGTGATTCTTATAGACATGCATTAGTTTCATTCGACCGTGTCTCATTGCCTTTGTCAGTTCCATTCGACCTTAGTGTCATAAACTTTCATCAAGTCAATTTGTCCCAATCGACATCTACATAAGTGTAGCTTGGGATTATTGAGGATTTCATGCGTGTATAGCTTGATATTTGATGTCTTTCCCAATCGACATCTACATAAGTGTAGCTTGGGATTTATTGTGGATTTCATGCATGTATAGCTTGATGTTTGATGTCTTTCCCAATCGACATCTACATAAGTGTAGCTTGGGATTTATTGAGGATTTCATGCATGTATGGCTTGATGCTTGATGTTTTTCCCAATCGACATCTACATAAGTGTAGCTTGGGATTTATTGTGGATTTCATGCATGTATAGATTGATGATTGATGTCTTTCCAATCGACATCTACATGAGTGTAGCTTGGGATTTATTGTGGATTTCATGCATGTATAGATTGATGTTTGATGTCTTTCCCAATCGACATCTACATAAGTGTAGCTTGGGATTTATTGAGGATTTCATGCGTGTATAGCTTGATATTTGATGTCTTCCCAATCGACATCTACATAAGTGTAGCTTGGGATTTATTGTGGATTTCATGCATGTATAGATTGATGATTGATGTCTTTCCCAATCGACATCTACATGAGTGTAGCTTGGGATTTATTGTGGATTTCATGCATGTATAGATTGATGTTTGATGTCTTTCCCAATCGACATCTACATAAGTGTAGCTTGGGATTTATTGAGGATTTCATGCGTGTATAGCTTAATATTTGATGTCTTTCCCAATCGACATCTACATAAGTGTAGCTTGGGATTTATTGTGGATTTCATGCATGTATAGATTGATGCTTGATGTTTTTCCCAATCGACATCTACATGAGTGTAGCTCGGGATTTATTGTGGATTTCATGCATGTATAGATTGATGCTTGATGTTTTTCCCAATCGACATCTACATATGTAGCTTGGGACTTATTGTTGATCTTATGCTTGTATGGCCTGATGCTTGATGTTTTTCCCAATCGACATCTACATATGTAGCTTGGGACTTGTTGTTGATCTTATGCATGTATGGCTTGATGCTTGATGTTTTTCCCAATCGACATCTACATATGTAGCTTGGGACTTGTTGATCTTATGCATGTATGGCTTGATGCTTGATGTTTTTCCCAATCGACATCTACATATGTAGCTTGGGACTTAATGTGGATCTTATGCATGTATGACTTGATGCTTGATGTTTTTCCCAATCGACATCTACATGTGTAGTTTGGGACTTGTTGTGAATCCTATGCGTGTATGGCTTGATGCTTGGTATTTGTCCCAATCGACATCTACATGTGTAGCTTGGGACTTAATGTGGATCTTATGCATGTATGACTTGATGATTGATATTTGTCCCAATCGACATCTACATATGTAGCTTGGACTTAATGTGGATCTTATGCAAGTATGACTTGATGCTTGATGTTTTTCCCAATCGACATCTACATGTGTAGCTTGGGACTTGTTGTGAATCCTATGCGTGTATGGCTTGATGCTTGGTATTTTTCCCAATCGACATCTACATGTGTAGCTTGGGACTTAATGTGGATCTTATGCATGTATGACTTGATGCTTGATATGTGTCTTATTTGACATCTACATGTGTATCTCGGGGCTTAAAGGAAAACCCAATCGACATAACACATCATTGACTTGAGACTAATTAAGAATTACTTAGTTAACATCTCAACGTGTAGCTTGGGGCGTAACATTGATCCCAATCGACAGTACACGTTTGTAGTTGGGACTTATTGATGATCACAGCCGACATCATCTAGTCCGTAGTATGGGGATTATCCTGACCTTCATCGGGTTCAGTCGACTGGGAACATCCCCTGTGGCTCATGTAGAGTCAACATATGACCTTCATCTGGTCTAGAAAAATTTGAAGACTCCCCTGGTCTTTGACCAGTAGTATGGAGATTGTCCTGACCTTCATCTGGTTCAGTCGACTGGGAACACTCCCCATGGCTCATGTAGAGTCAAAGTTGAAGACCTGGCCTTCATCTGGTCCAGAAAAATTTGAAGACTCCCCTGGTCTTTGACCAGTAGTATAGAGATTGTCCTGACCTTCATCTGGTTCAGTCGACTGGGAACATTCCCCATGGTTCATGTAGAGTCAAATGGAAGACCTGAACCTTCATCTGGTTCAGTCAACTGGGAACATTCCCCATGGCTCATGTAGAGTCAAATAGAAGATCTGAACCTTCATCTTGTTCAGTCAACTGGGAACATTCCCCATTGGCTCATGTAGAGTCAACATACGACCTTCATCTGGTCTAGAAAAAATTGAAAACTCCCCTGGTCTTTGACCAGTAGTATAGAGATTGTCCTGACCTTCATCTGGTTCAGTCGACTGGGAACATTCCCCATGGTTCATGTAGAGTCAAATGGAAGACCTGAACCTTCATCTGGTTCAGTCAACTAGGAACATTCCCCATGGCTCATGTAGAGTCAAATGGAAGACCTGAACCTTCATCTGGTTCAGTCAACTGGGAACATTCCCCATTGGCTCATGTAGAGTCAAGTCGTAGATCTGGCCTTCATCTGGTCCAGAAGACATTTTAGAGTTAAGTTGAAGTTTTAAACTTCAGCTACTTCAAAAGACATAGAAGACATCTATTATCAGGATCAAATCTCCGATGATACACTCGACATATTACTCTTCAAGTCAAATGATCTTTGACTTAAAGAGTAGGGAACAAACTGTACGTGCCAAATTTGGGCCAAGGACAAAACCGTCTTTCACTTCGAACACAATACCAAGTGAGGCCCAAAGCAATAACCCAGCCCATTAAACTCTAAACCCTTTACAAAAATAAAAGGACAAACCATTTGACCGATTCTCTCTTTTCCCCAACAAAGAATATATCGCCCACATGCAAAATATTCTCCCTGCCGAAAGCAGAGACAATAAGCATGTTATGGGGACCCATTTCTCATGTGCAGATCAGAGAATTCACCTTTCTCCTCCTATAAAATGAAGCATAATTCATGAAGTGGGATGAGAGCTTCTCAACTCTGATGCAGGCTTCACTTCTTTCTTACAATCCCCTGCTCTCTGACATTAGCATTCTCAGAGCTCTCCATCCCCTTATACACTTACCACCGCCCGCACGACCATCCAGAGAGGTCAAGGTAACTTCAAACCTTGCTTTTCACATTTATATATTTACTGTTCATTTCAGACTACTGACTTGAGCGTCGAAGTGCCCCCGGCACCCACCACACCGGTGGGTAGTCTACTCCCGCTCACCCTACCTTTGTCTTGCAGGATCGCTAATGCCCCCAATCTATAAATTCTGATTGTGGACCTCGGCCGAATTCCAGCATCCACAGGCTATTAAGTCTAAGGCTGAAACCTAAAATCCCTATGTCTAGTTCATTTTAGATTTACCACATCAATCTTATTGGTGATCAGACAACAAGAAGCATTAAGCTTAAGACTTAATAAGTAAACCTTTAAATTACCCAAACTATAAAATAACCCCTTATAAACCAGTGATATTAGAATTCATCACAACGCCATATAACTAACACATAATTAGGGCTAGTAAAAACTTAAAAGTAAAAGACATAAAGTAAAAATGCTGAAAAGTAAAAGACATAAAATAAAAATGCTAAGGTAAAAGGAATTACTTTTACTATTTATTATTTTAGATATCTCCCATAAAATAATATATAAACTTGTGATAATATTACCAACCGACCAATCTGGCGGTATCCTTTTTAAGTCAATATTTTAAATAGTGAATATATTATTTTTAAGGGAGATTAATCTAAATAGTAACAGTAAAAGAATTACCTTTCACCCTAGCTGGGGAAGTTACCTCCTCATGGTGAATAGTCAACACTGTAAAAAGTAAAAAAAGTAAATTACTATATTAACAAAACGTAATTAAAATTATTTACAAAACTAAAAAACTAAAAAAAACTAAAAACTAAAAGAAACTAGAGAGAGAAACTCTCTCTTTACATCAAAGAGATGAGAGAGAGTGGTGCCTCTAAAACTGAAATCTCGAGCTCAATTTATAGGCGCAGATAGACATCGGGCGTCGCGATGCTGAGGCCTTTGGCGTCGCTACGCCAGCTTCTGTCGACGTGGCACGCTCTGGTTCGTAGGTTGCAGATTCTGGATAAGATGATAAGGTGACACGTGGCGTGGTGGTTGAAGACTCAATTATTGTGACACGTGGCGGCTTCTGATTGGTCGGCTAGATTCTTATCCACCACGTGTCAGATAAGGATTAGGTAGCCAATAATTGATACTGACGTGGCGCTGACGTGGCAGTGAGGTGGCGATGACGTGGGAAAGGGACTATCAGCACCGTAGGATTACGACACGTGGCACTTCCTAATTGGCTGATGATGACGTGGCGGTGAGGTGGCAGTTTGACTTGGTCAACCTGGTGATGTGGCTGATGATGTGGCAATGACATGGAGTGACACGTGGCACACGTGGCGATGATGACTGTCGGCACCGTAGGATGATGACACGTGGCACGGCGCATTTTAGCTGATCGGCTGTTATGGTGACACGTGGCACGGCGCACGTTAGCAAAGTCAAACTTTTCTCAGATTCTGATTGTGGACCTGGCGCACGTTAGCACTGTTCGGCGTATGTTAGGCGTCGCGACGCGGGAAATTACCAAAATGCCATTTTCATCCAATTTTCACTGTTTTGGCCCAAATCACCTCCAGAATGTCCTGAAACTTTATTTATCTACAAAATAACACAAAACACATCAAAATATTCACAAAACTCAAGAAACTATACAAAATATTAGGTTAAATGAGTGGGTATTAGTGATAGATTTACCACTCATCACACCCCCAAACCTAACATTTTGCTAGTCCTCGAGCAAAACATAAAATAAAATAACATAAACATCTTTAAAATAAAATTTAACTAAGCCACTTTCGTAGGGATCACGGTTGTATTTAGCGTATACAACAAGCCCTTAAACCCCTAGGTGTCCATAGTGGACGAGTTGTAGTCTCGTGAGGGTTTACATCAATGCTACCCACAAACATTTTATAAAAGTAAAAAGGTAGTGAAACTAGCACAAAAAAGCAAAAAGACAAGAGAAAAGAGAATAAAGAAGTTAGTAACTAATCAGGTGAAATTTCAACTCCAGTTACTAGCTGTTTTGTTTTTTTTTCTAAATTACATAATAAGTAAATTCTCCGATTATTTTTACCATTCTTCATATACACAGCCAACAAGATATTAATCAACTCATTTTTGCCCACAACAGTCATAAGTGTAGTTGATAAGAGAATAATATTTTTGTCCTAAAGTTCTATCGGATTTCACACCTTTTGGTAGCAATGGAATAATTTTTCTGATTTTTCTGATTTTTTTCTTTGATTTTTTTTCTATTTTTTATTTATATACAATATCTTCCATCTATGTAACGAGTGTTGGGTCGGTGGCTCCCAAACCAGTTGGCTTTAGGACACCAGGTGTTAAGAAACCCCTACGAACTTAATTACTCAGACTTCAGATATATATATTTTTGCAGCATCTTTGATCCATGTGACGAGCTTTGGGCCAATGACTCTCAAACCAGTTGGTTTTAGGGCACTAGGTGTTAAAACACCCTTAAAGACTTAATAACTCGGATCTCAGACGTTTTTTTTTTACTCCACTGCTTTTTGAGATGCTTCCTCCAATTAAACTAGAGCACTGAATATTACAAACTTTTCAATTTTAGCTCATGTCCGTATGTTACTATATATGTTGATAATATCTGCTAACTGAACATATGAAGATCCATTTTAGTACGTTTTATGGAGAATTTACAAATTGAATAATTCAAAATGAAATAAACAAAAATTAACTTATTTCGAAAATAGGCTTGAGATACGTCTCAGGAGTGGAAACTCCTTACTCGGCTATCTTTTACCAATTTCACACTTTTAGTCAAAATAAAAACACAAAACGCAAAATATTTTTGTAATTTTTGAAATTTTTTCAATTTTTTTGTATTTTTCGAAAAATTTTGGACTAAAAATAAAAACAACACACAAACTAAAAACAAGGTACTGATCAACTAATTTCCTCCCCCAAACCTAAATGAGACATTGTCCCCAATGTCCTAAACAGTAAAAGGAGAGTTAAGAAAGTCGTACCTGGTTAGCTGAAAATCTACAGGAAATTAAAGGTTAAGATCCAGATTAATCCGACGCCTCTTACCACGATCGTCCTGGGACCAATTTATCTTTGAAATGATAGGGTCAACTTGTGGTTCATAGGCTAATAGTCGGTCTATTAGATCCGGAGCAGTTCTGGCAGTAAAGATGAGTTCTTTCATAGGTTTTGACACGAACCCATTTCTCCGGGCATCATCAAGAAACACACAAAGAAAATCATAAAATCCATCAACATTAAACAGTCCAAGCGGTTTCTGGTGTATGTTCAGGTTCGCCCAAGATAGAACTATAAAAATTTCCTCCAATGTGCCCAAGCCACCTGGCAAAGCGATAAAAGCATCAGCACGGTTAATCATTTCTACCAGTCGTTCAGACATACCTGGCACAATAAGTTCCTCTTTGTTTGATGATCCAATAAGATTTGCCTCTGCCAAGGGTTTTGGGATGATTCCCAAAACGTGACTGCCTCCTTCCTGTACAGCCTTTGAAACGATCCCCATAAGTCCAAGATTGCCTCCGCCATATAATAAGTGCATATTCCTGGCAGCTAAGACTCGACCCAATTCCTGTGCTGCCTCTACGTATTGTGGCTTAGTACCAACACTACTACCGTAAAACACACAAATGTTTTCAACTCGTCTTCTTGAAGTGGCTTCCATTTTTATATGTATTTCTTTCTCAACTCTGGATGCCTTCAAAAGTACAATGACGAGCTGAATTTATAGTACCTGAAAAAGGTGAGTAATAATAGCACTAGTATCTTCCATAGGAAGCTTTTTTAGCTAAACAACAAAATGAAATCATGAAAGGTCAAAAAGTCTGGATCCTGTCTACGAAAATAAAGATATTTACAACAGAAAAGCGAATCAAAGCAATAATTAAGGTAACGGAATTGTGTACGCAATATGCCACTCGTTTAGTATAAATTCATTAGGATGCGTCTCAAGAATTAATTCTTTACTCAGCCATCGCTAATGAATTGTTTCTCATCTTTGTGATTGCCAAACACCATTCTTTCTGTCTTAAAATGCTCCGTTTGTGCTTTTCCCTAAAAAATAACATAAAATTAAAAACTCTACAACATGTATACACAAAATATGAAAACAGAAATTGCAACAAATTGCATGGGTTGCCTCCCTGCTAGCGCTAAATTTTTCATCTTCAGCCAGACGTGACTGAAATCCATCTGTTAAGGTGGTTTCAATGTCATTTTGGATGTCCTATTAAAGACAATCCCGTGAGCGTTGCTTTTGAATGGTCTCTTCCAACGGTAAGGTAGCATAAATTTTTTTGTCCCATTTAGTGCTTGTGCCACCTTTTTGATCCTTCTTACTCCAGTGGTTCCTACAAAGAAAGAAAGAAAAACAGGAGGTCTCGTATGGTGCTTGACTTGGAATGGGAGTTCCATTCTGTCAAGCTTATGGCGATATCTTTGATTTGTACTCCCCAAAACAGCGATGTTTCTCCTGAATGCTCTGGATCTTTATTAAGGTCAGACATTTGCTCCTCCATTTACTCTTCTTCTTGTTCCACATTTTCTTCACAGATGTATTGTAAAATTCTTGTATTCAGCTCTTCATCTGTCATATGTGAAATACATGCTTCAAAATTTTCAACCTGAGGATGCAAAGATGTTTCTGACATTAGGTTTTCATCCTCTGATATGACTGGAATGGATGGTTCAGATAGATCTTCTTCAAACATCATGGTAAAGCATGCTCCAAGATCTTCATTTTGAGGATTGAAAGTTTGATCCTCCGTTGTTGGTGCAATTAGTACAAATAGATCAGCTTCATCCTCGTCAGAATCTGTATAATAAAAGTCAAATTGAGACTTTGCCGGTTCGGGCTCCTGAACTGATACCTCTGGTTGTTGATACTGCTCAGCCTCCTCCTCTGTTGAAGTGTCATTGTGAAATGATTGGTACTCGAAGGCTTCATCCGTGTCATCTGAAACTGGTTCTTGAGGTATGTAGTTCTGGTTTTCTGTGAATTGTCTCATTTGATCTGTCATCTTCTGAATGAATTCTGATTGTCTCTGAATACTTTCAAATTGATTCTGGCTTGTTTCAAGCATTGTATCCAACTTTTCTTTTCGTTTCTTGAACATATCTTCGAGCATGTTTAGCAAATGATCTTCCTCTGATGGTTCTGATTGTTGATAAGATCATTGTAGGTGGGTGGTGGATAAGATGGAAAATGTGGTTCTGTGAAATGTGATGGCTCGTCATACCATGAAGGATCTTGATAGCTCTGCCACCCTGGATGGTAGTTGTATTCGCAATAATCTCTAGGGTGGTTACCATTACATATGTCACATCTCCCCATTGCATCTTGTTGAGCAAATGTGGTATTGCTTGGTTCTGGCATCCAGTGATAATTGTTGGGCTGGACAACAGGCCTCAGAAAACCGGACTGTTGCTCCCAGATTTGGGGTGTATCTTCTAGTAAAGCTCGTGATCTCTCAATCACCAAATAATGTTTCATTTTTCAATCACCTGAAAACAAAAGAAAGAGATAAAAATTACAGATAAAAATAAAGAAAATTAGATATAAGTAAATTAGATAGCTTCAAAATTAATAACTTAAGAAAATAAGTCCCCGGCAACGGCGCCAAAAACTTGACCGGCGTAAACACACACGTATAACGCAAGCGCACGTATCGTTCAAGTAGTATAAAAATATCAATCCCACGAGGACTTAATTCCTACTATTGTTATTAATTATTGAATCTATTTATTTACAGATATCTAATTGAGAGAGAAGAGAATGATTACTTGATTGATTTGATTGATTGTAGATTGCTAAATAAATAAATAAATAAAAAGACAAAAGAAAATACTAAGAAAATAACAAAAGACACAAAGATCTAGGGTTGTGAATCATTCTAATATCATTTAAAAGATGAAGTGGTTATTTCATGTTTGTGTAATAAATCAGTTTACTAACCTGGAACACTAAATTATGCAAAAGCCTATGTCGATGGTCAGACGCAAATACCCAGTTTAACCCAATTGAACCATATGTCTATGTCAACCAAATTATCTGGATTCATTAAGTTTAAGTTCCAATTATGGCTACCCCCGCCCGACAGGTATATGTCTATCCTGTAAAGAAATCTATTAAAGGGTTATCTATCCTCAAGGAAGATCGTGGGCTATTAAGTCTAAGGCTGAAACCTAAAATCCCTATGTCTAGTTCATTTTAGATTTACCACATCAATCTTATTGGTGATCAGACAACAAGAAGCATTAAGCTTAAGACTTAATAAGTAAACCTTTAAATTACCCAAACTATAAAATAACCCCTTATAAACCGGTGATATTAGAATTCATCACAACCCCATATAACTAACACATAATTAGGGCTAGTAAAAACTTAAAAGTAAAAGACATAAAGTAAAAATGCTGAAAAGTAAAAGACATAAAATAAAAATGCTAAGGTAAAAGGAATTACTTTTACTATTTATTATTTTATATCTCCCATAAAATAATATATAAACTTGTGATAATATTACCAACCGACCAATCTGGCGGTATCCTTTTTTAGTCAATATTTTAAATAGTGAATATATTATTTTTAAGGGAGATTAATCTAAATAGTAACAGTAAAAGAATTACCTTTCACCCTAGCTGGGGAAGTTACCTCCTCATGGTGAATAGTAAAAACTGTAAAAAGTAAAAAAAGTAAATTACTATATTAACAAAACGTAATTAAATTATTTACAAAAACTAAAAAACTAAAAAAAACTAAAAACTAAAATAGATGAGAGAGAGTGGTGCCTCTAAAACTGAAATCTCGAGCTCAATTTATAGGCGCGGATAGGCATCGGGCGTCGCGACGCTGAGGCCTTTGGCGTCGCTACGCAAGCTTCTGTTGACGTGGCACGCTCTGGTTCGTTGGTTGCAGATTCTGGATAAGATGATAAGGTGACACGTGGCGTGGTGGTTGAAGACTCAATTATTGTGACACGTGGCGACTTCTGATTGGTCGGCTAGATTCTTATCCGCCACGTGTCAGATAAGGATTAGATAGCCAATAATTGATGCTGACGTGGCAGTGAGGTGGCGGTGACGTGGGAAAGGGACTGTCGGCACCGTAGGATTACGACAAGTGGCACTTCCTGATTGGCTGATGATGACGTGGTGGTGAGGTGGCAGTTTGACTTGGTCAACCTGGTGATGTGGCTGATGATGTGGCAATGACATGGAGTGACACGTGGCACACGTGGCGATGATGACTGTCGGCACCGTAGGATGATGACACGTGGCACGGCGCATTTTAGCAGATCGGCTGTGATGGTGACACGTGGCACGGCGCACGTTAGTAAAGTCAAACTTTTCTCAGTTTCTGATTTGTGGACCTGGCGCACGTTAGCACTGTTCGTCGCATGTTAGGCGTCGCGACGCGGGAAATTACCAAAATGCCATTTTCGTCCAATTTTCACTATTTTGGCCCAAATCACCTCCAGAATGTCCTGAAACTTTATTTATCTACAAAATAACACAAAGCACATCAAAATATTCACAAAACTCAAGAAACTATACAAAATATTAGGTTAAATGAGTGGGTATTAGTGATAGATTTACCACTCATCAATAAACATGTGTATTTATACTTCCAAAGTATCCTAACACAATTGATTAGCCTTATTTCAACATTAAGCTATGTGATCATGCATCCAATACACAAAAGAACATAGCTTAGGAGAAGATCAAACATTGCATAGTAAGCTTGATGCAAGATCCAATCTACTTCTCATTTGTTGAAATGGTTGGAGAACCTCCAAGGTGTGCAAGCTTGAATTTAAGATCCAATCTTGATTTCCAATGCTAGCAAGCTTCACTTCAAGATCCAATCTTGATTTCTCCTATATGAAATATTGTAGAGACCTCACAAGCTTCTCTAAACACTCTCTAACTTAGGCTAATCTCTCAAGAATTGCTTGTGCTTAGCTTACTCAAGCTTTTGCTTATGCTTATACTTGTAATTAAAACCTTCCTAAAGCTTGCTATTTATAATAAAACTTAGTGATTTTTAATTAATAAAAGTTGTAATCAACTTTTAAGTGGGCTTAATCCAATTTGTCCAAATATGTATAATTAGGTGTGACTAATCTCTATTGTCTCCCACTTTGATTTAATCCAATTAAATCAAGCCAAAGATTAGGAAATGGATTAGTTAAATGTTTTCCACTTTGATTTAATCCAATTAAATCAAGCCAAACCACCTATTATTACATACTAACAATTACCATAATATCCTCAAATGGTGAGAAAATTATGCTTTTACAATTAAGCCCTTGTGTAATTATTAAATTAATCCAATTAAGTCAAAGTAAATAATCAATGTTATCCAATAACACTTGATTATCTTAGTTGATAATTATAATATCGAATATTATCTTTTATCAAAATTAATCGGTTACCCAAGTGCTCAACGAGTACACTTCATATTGGAACTCTCTAAGTTCAGATACGTTCATCATATAAGCCTAGCTAATATGTACACAATTCGGCCACCTCCGAATTCGCAAAGAACATGAATGACCTTTCTGAACTATACAAGTTGAGGTCATCACATATATTTAACAATCCCTCCATCATAGGCTATATGAGTTGTGCTTAGGAAATATAGAATACACAGTCAATTTTCTGAGGCACACATCTCATGTCGACATATCCACTATTCTTCATAACTGATGCGATCCACCCTAGGTGATCGACTTTGGCCAAATATTTAAGAATCGTGACTTTATTCACATAGATACCTAAATCCCTTATGGTACACATGCGGGCTGACAGATCCTATCTTGCTTCGTACTTGGTTACTGAGTGCATCGGTCTACACCCAACGAACCTCTAGAGGCTAGACCATGAAAGGTTTACGACATACATGGCATCAAAGTGTGGAGGATCTCACACAAAATCATTGTTATCCTATAGTTAAAGATTACATATGCTACTCGACTCGATGAGATTCCTATTGACGGTGTGTGTGTACTTCCAACTATTAGGAATCACCTGTGACTCATTCAGTATTCGGTCCAACCAATACCCACATGTTTATACGAGCTTCCAAAGCTCATGGTACATGGGTTTAAACCATTGGAACTCCAATTCCAATATACGACATATGCTAGTCTTCTAGGTTATAGACATTCGACTGTATTCCAAAACCAACGACTAGGAATATTTACTTTAAGAATAGTTTTTAATAGTAATATTATCCCAATGTGGGACTACCTAGTGTCTAGTATTACTATAAGACTATTATAAGGTCGATGTCATTCTTAGCATATTAATATATCAATCTAATACGCATAATGACAATACCATTAATAAGGTATGAAATGAAAACATAGTTATTTTATTAATAAATAAAAAATGTACAATTCAGATTGACACTCCAAGCACCAACTCCAACACTAGTTTCACTCCAAACCTTTACACTTTGAGTTTTAGATAAAGGCTCACTCAAAAACCTCAACTATAAGTTTTAGATAAAGGCTCACTCATAAACCTCTTACAAGTGTTTGAATAAAAGATTTACAAATACATTTGGGCACTCCCAAAGATAATAAAGATTCTAAGTGTGAGTTGCTTACCCAATTATTCTAAGCTCACTACTAATGAAAATGAAGGTGCAGTGTGTGAACTTGATGTATGAAAGTGTATGAATATTAAGGTTTATAAAACTCTATGTTTTTTCCTTAGAATAAAATGTATGAAGGTTCAAGATCTGTTGTAAAAATGGAAATGGGGCTCAATATATAGTAAAATGAAAACTATCCCAACTTGCCTGTCTGAGACCAGTATGCCGGTCTTCAGACACCGGTATGCCCGTCTGGCAAAGCAACGACTATATTACTATTTGAATATATACATTGAGACCGATATGGTAACCGGTATGGGGACCAACATGGTCATCACTGGTTCCAGTGAGTATGCAAAATAATAGGCTCACCGGTATTGTTGCTGTTAGCGACACAGTTGCATGATGGATTTTGATGACGTCAACACTTGAAGTCTTCGATGCGCATTAGCGAGACATTACAAAAAGATTTCGAAGCAATTGTTGATGAAGAGTTAAAAATGTGCTACAAGATGATCAAGAAAACAAAGATGATAAAGAGGCAAAAAGATGATGAAATGTCAAAGCAAGAGACAAGCAATATGAAGATCAAAATAATGATTAAGAGCTACAAAAAATTATAAGTGATTTTATTCAAATGTTTTAAAGCTCTTAGGAATCATACATTTTGCATCATTTGTATTTAAAATGACTTAGAATGCTTAATGATTCATTTGCACTTTATTTGCACCAAAATGAATTTCAATGCACAAGTGCATCGGAAAATGGTTTTGGAAAATTGGAAAACCGTTGAATTAAACTTCAAATGATATACCGTTATATAGATATGTGTCTCTAGTTTGCTATGGTTCAAACAGAATACAATTCTGATATATAGAACTTTTGCTAGGGCCATATTACTACAACATGTTCATATGTACGTTTTTCTGCATACATGTCACATTAGCAAAATTTCATAAAATTCATCTTAATGTTTTTGAAGCTGCAATCTTTACAGATAATAGATCTATGTGTCTAGTTTATGTAGAAATTTACAAGAATGATTTGGAATTTTTTAGAGCAAGTTATGGACAAAATACCGAGTGCTGTTAGTCTTGACTGGTCATCAGAAATAGGCGTACCGGTCTCAAAACCGGCATACCGGTCTCCAAATCGACATGCCAGTTCCAGAGGTCCCAACGGTAATTTTTTGAGTCGTTTGACTGGCATACCGGTCCCAGACCTTTAAAACGACTATAAACGACTAGTTTTGTGCAAAATCTATAAATTCATCATTTTCTCACTTCTAACATATCTCTTGCACATATATTCATCCTCTAATCATGTCAAAATATTTTTGAGAGTTTATAACCATCTTCAAATCATTTTACACTCTCTATATTTGAAAAAGCTCATATTTCATCTTCATATTCATATTAGTGAGCTTTGATACGTTTGGGGTGAGAAACTCACATCTTAAATATTCTTATCTTTGTGAGTGCCCAAGTGTGTTTACAAATATTTATTCAAAACACTTGTGGTTTGTGGAATCCCATTGTTTGGGTAATTGTAAAGGTTTGTGAGTGAGCCTACATAGAAAACTCAAAGTGTAAGGGTTTGGAGTGAACCTTGTGTAAAACTCTTAGTTGCGGGTGAGCCACAGAAACTCGTTGATAGTGGAAATCTTCGAGCACGGCTTGGGGGAATGGACATAGGCATTGTTGGCCGAACCACTATAAATCACGGTGTTATTTTCTCTATCCCTTAACTATTTACTTATTGCAAGTTTGATTTATGTATATGTTTATTACTTAGAAACTTGCATATAGGTGATATATCGAAATAGAGAAAATCAACCTAAGGCTAAATTGATAAAACTAGATAAAATCAGCAAAGAATTTAATTTCCGCATTATTAAGCAATAACCCAATTCACCCCCTTTTGGGAATATAGAGTTTGGTTGTTGTATTGCTTGTAGGTAATTTCAATTACGATATTTTATATCGTACCGCAAGTGTACGGTGTCAAGTTTTAGTAAAGATAAGTGAAAGAGTGTCGAACCCAGATGGATTGTATTCAACTCAAAATAGTGAAACGTTTGATAAAGATAATCCATGAAGAGATAGATTCTAGAGGCATATTTCACCTAGCTATCCCCTATATATTTGTCATGCCATTTAATCCTTATTAAATTGCATTGTTTATAAGTCAAGAATCCTAAAGTATTCCAGTCCCTCTTCCGAGCAATAGTGAAAAGATTATTAATTACAGACTTCGATATCCCTATAAAAAAATCTAATAATTAACAACTCATTATGCTTTGTGATTCTTTGTTAACGACTTCAAATGAATTATAGATTCTCCCGAACTCTATAAAACTCCTAGGTTATATTCTCTAGATCCTATTCAAAATCTCTCTCTCCCTAGCGATAGATTCTAAACATCCATCAGCTCAATTTGTGGCCAACAAACTAGAAACATTAAACGCATGAGAATATAAATAAACTGATTCAAAACTTTCTAACAGTTAAATTGACAATCAATACATATGTTCAAGCATAAATTGTTAGGGTTGGTATTCGGAGTGCTAATCTGGATCGTATTTATGTCCGATTCATAAATACGAACAATTCATTTTTCCATAATATTACTTACTTAATGGTAGCACCTCTTGGTTTTTATATACGTATTCGATTTAATTACGATTAGATTGAAACTAAATTTGATTTAGTGATATGTATATATTAGACAAAGACCCTAGAATTTACAACATAGTGCGTAGTTACAACGAAGTTTGTAATTGACACTGGGAAGCGTCACTATAAGTTGTATATTCTTAAATAAAATTTCTGGTCAAGATTTACTAACACGGGTCGGTTAGTAAAATCCGCTGAGACCAGTACATGTCGTATATCGTGACTTGGTCCGATGGTTTATCTCAATGAACCATGAGTCTCGGGAGACTCGTATAGACATGTAGGTGTTTATTTGATAAACACTGAACGACTCACTGAATATTTCCTAATAGATGGTATACCAACGTCAATAGGAATCTTCTCGAGTTGAGCGAGCATAGTGGTCCTTCGACTTGAGATACCACAATGGATATATGAGTTATCCTCCATACTTTGATGACAGTCATGTCACCGATCTATTTAGATCAGACCTCCGCCTGTTCGTTGGGTGTGGACTGATAATCATGATATCCAGTGCGTATCAAGATAGAATCCGTCAATCCTGTGTACAAGGCATAGGTTTCCTACACGTGTTTGCGATCTAGTAAATCCATGGCCGTGGTATAACTTCGGAAGCGAGTTCCGAGTGTTATTTAGAGATCGTAAATTTGAAAGTCGACTATATTATACCATAAGGATTTGACGTTCTTATCTATATCCCAGGTATAATATGGATAGCATGTGACAGAGGGATTATACGTATGCAATGACCTCGACTTGCATAGTTTAGCGAGATTATATGTGGTCGTCATAATTCATGAGTGGGTGAATTATGGACACGAAATTGGATTCCGTGATGGATAAACCTAAACTTAGAGAGTCCCACAATATGAAGTGTACTCGTTGAGCACTTGGGCAACGCGTTATGAATAATATAAATTATTCATAATACTTCACCGAATTAAATGAGTTAATTCGAATCGTTTAAACGGTTAAACGAAAATACATGCATTAGGGGCATTTCGGTCAATTGGTAATTAATGTGTATTTGTATTTGATATAAAATTTGATTTGATACATATTAATTATTTGTCAAATGAGATTTTTACACATTCCATTAATATATGTATTTGTTATTTAATGTAAATAAAAATACATATATAATAATAATATGATTAATTAATTATTTAGATGTTTAAATGTTAAATATCTAGATAATTAAATTATTCCAATATTACATAAATATTATGCAATATGTTTGATTATTATTGGTTACATGTGGCATAATTTTATTATGCTTAAAGTTTACAAATTAGATTTGTTTACTTAAAGTTTATTATTATTTAATTTGATTAAAATGGCCAAATGACCATTTTGCCCCCTAAGTCGGTCATGTATTGCTTTTTAAGTTAGAAAATTTTGTTTTCTCTTTTATCATCCTCCATGGCCGAAAACCTCCATTAAAGAAAGCTCTCAAATATTTGTTTGAAGAAACAAAGAAGAAAGTGAAGAATTCAAGGAAAAGCTTAAAGAAAGCTGAAGATTAGCAGGTAATCTTTAATATTCTTAAGTGTAGTAAATTAGTTTCTTGTTCTTGAATTACTAGAATGGTTCTAGGGTTTATTTACTTCTTAGAAATTGGGGCTTTTTGATTTGGAGGATGGATTTGGAGGCTAGATGCATGTGTGAAGTTTGATTGGATGATATTAGTGTAATATTGATTCAATTTTGTCATTTGATGACTTGTTGCCATTCTAGAGTGTTATGACCACTCTTGTAATGCCTAGAATTATTCTTGGGTGCTTCATTGGTGGTGGCTTGGATTGGTGTTGTGATTAATGTGATTAATGTTAAGAAAATTGGATTAAAGCATGAAATATTGATATTTTTGGTTTCTGGATCAGATCTGGAATATTGGGCTTATGGTGATGAAAATTATGTCATATAAATGTATTGAATGTGTTTTCGGTATTGGAACAATTGCCAGAAATTATTTCGGAGTTAAAATATGCGAAAACGGTGAAAAACGGAGTTACCAGGTGACTTTTGAGCCAACCGGGTGACGACTGCCCAAACAGTGAATTGGTCACTGTTCAGGCAGCCCATGAACTGCCCTAGTACTGTTGGGGCTGAAAGATCCATTGTGGTTTCTTTATTTGAAGAGTTCATTCTAGAATGGCCATAGAGTTTGTATTATGCTAAAATCACAGTTTGATATACTAGCTTATAAAGCCTATTGTAGACTCAGATAAGCTTTCCGAAAATATGTGTTCTCTAATTTTGATACAGTCAGATTGTCTGATTTTATCAAAGCATAGAGAATACATATTTGATAATAGGGTTCAGTGGAAGCGTATAAATTTATTTTTAGTGTTATATATTCTAACGACATTGTCATTATTAATGTAATAATGAGATATTGTGAGGTAAAAAGTTTACCTAAGTCTTATTTTCTCTGTGAAAGCAGTGGAAGTAGTCTTTGTTATATTCGATATAAAGTTTTATATATGATATAAAACAAGAGACTTGTGAGATACTCCTATTAGTCGTGCATTAGATATGATCTAATAAAGGACACAGCAAGACTATATGTGTGACAGTTAGTGTAACTGTTTGATAGTTAGTGTGTCTCTTGTATATAGTATTTACCTTTCGCAAATGATTAATCCTTTGTCGAAAGAGAAATTGATTAGAATGTCTAGTCAATCTTATGCATCATAGGATGATGGCATAATGAATACTATATTATGTGCGATTAAATATATCAAGTTAATCGTAATTGTTACGAGCTATTTTGATATGATGTAGACCATAGGATGTGTCTTAAAACATGTTCTTTGTTATCGTTGAGATATTAAGAACGAGTTTCTTATTCATGGAGAATATAATCTGCAACCATTAGGATCAAATGAGTTTGGAGTCTAATTATGACATTAGATGGTTTGTGTCATATAGAGTCAAAAAAGATGCAGTGGGAGTGTCATTGTTGATTCTACTGTATTAGTGGAATTAGTTGTAACTTATGAAGTTGCATAATGACCTTAAAGATTAGAAGTTTTGATATTAGTGTTGTGCTTGCGGTTGTCTGCACAATATTATGGATTTGATCCTTACATACATAGACACTCAGTAGCTGTAGCACAATATTGATGTCGCATCTGAGTCATATTGATGTATAACTTAGGTTATACAATATATGAATGATGCTGGCTAAGGGAAACAATTGGGTGTGTTGGACAAACTCAATTTGTTATAGTGGACCTACTTCCTGTTGCCTACCTCTTGAGTGCTAGGTGAGCTCTTGAGGGCCATGAGTATGTGATACACATTGAGATGTGTATATGATACCGTGGAATGACACTAGAGCAAGGGGGAGAAATTGTTAGGGTTGGTGCTCGGAGTGCCAATCCGGATTGTATTTATATCCGATTCATAAATACGAATTCATTTTTCCTTAATATTACTTACTTAATGGTAGCACCTCTTATTTTTTATATACGTATTCGATCTAATTATGATTAGATTGAAACTAAATTTGATTTATTGATATGTATAAATTAGACAAAGACCCTAGAATTTACAACGTAGTGCGCAGTTACAACGAAGTTTGTAATTGACAATGGGAAGCATCACTATAAGTTGTATATTCTTAAATAAAGTTCCTGGTCAAGATTTACTAACACGGGTCGGTTAGTAAAATTCGCTGAGACCAGTACATGTCGTATATCATGACTTGGTCCGATGGTTTATCCCAATGAACCATGAGTCTCAAGAGACTTGTATAGACATGTAGGTGTTTATTTGATAAACACTGAACGACTCACTGAAGATTTCCTAATAGATGATATACCAACGTCAATTGGAATCTTCTCGAGTTGAGCGATCATAGTGGTCCTTCGACTTGAGATACCACAATGGATATATGAGTTATCCTCCACACTTTGATGGCAGTCACGTCACCGATCTATTTAGATCAGACCTCCGCCTATTCGTTGGGTGTGGACTGATGCTCATGATATCCAGTGCGTATCAAGATAGAATCCATCAGTCCTGTGTACATGGCATAGTTTTCCTACACGTGTTTGCGATCTAGTAAGTCCATGGCCGTGGTATAACTTCGGAAGCGAGTTCCGAGTGTTATTTAGAGATCGTAAATTTGAAAGTTGACTATATTATACCATAATGATTTGACTTTCTTATCTATATCCCAGGTATAATATGGATAGCCTGTGACAGAGGGATTATACGTATGCAATGACCTCGACTTGCATAGTTTAGCGAGATTATCTGTGGTCGTCATAATTCATTAGTGGGTGAATTATGGACACGAAATTGGATTATGTGATGGATAAACCTAAACTTAGAGAGTCCCACAATATGAAGTGTACTCGTTGAGCACTTGGACAACGCGTTATGAATAATATAGATTATTCATAATACTTCACCGAATTAAATGAGTTAATTCGAATCGTTTAAACGGTGAAACGAAAATACATGCATTAATGGTATTTCTGTCAATTGGTAATTAATGTGTATTTGCATTTGATACAAAATTTGATTTGATACATATTAATTATTTGTCAAATGAGATTTTTACACATGCCTTTAATATATGTATTTGTTTTAATGTAAATAAAAATACATATAATAATAATCGGATTAATTAATTATTTAGATGTTTAAATGTTAAATATCTAGATAATTAAATTATTCCAATATTACATAAATGTTATGCGATATGTTTGATTATTATTGGTTACATGTGGCATGATTTTATTAAGCTTAAAGTTTACAAATTATATTTGTTTACTTAAAGTTTATTATTATTTAATTTGATTAAAATGGCCAAATGACCATTTTGCCCCCTAAGTTGGTCATGGATTATTTTTTAAGTTAGAAAATTTTGTTTTCTCTTTTATCATCCTCTATGGTCGAAAACCTCCATTAAAGGAAGCTCTCAAATATTTGTTTGAAAAAACAAAGAAGAAAGTGAAGAATTCAAGGAAAAACTTAAAGAAAGTTGAAGATTAGCAAATAATCTTTAATATTTTTAAGTGTAGAAAATTAGTTTCTTGTTCTTGAATTACTAGAATGGTTCTAGGGTTTATTTACTTCTTAGAAATTCGGGCTTTTTGATTTGGAGGATGGATTTAGAGGCTAGATGCATGTGTGAAGTTTGATTGGATGATATTAGTGTAATATTGATTCAATTTTATCATTTGATGACTTGTTGCCATTCTAGAGTGTTATGACCACTCTTGTAATACCTAGAATTGTTCTTGGGTGCTTCATTGGTGGTTGCTTGGATTGGTGTTGTGATTAATGTGATTAATGTTAAGAAAATTGGATTAAAGCATGAAATATTAATATTTTTGGTTTCTAGATCAGATATGGTAAACTGGGTTTATGGTGATGAAAATTATGTCATATAAATGTATTGGATGTGTTTTTTGGGTATTGGAACAATTGCCGGAAACTGTTTCGGAGTTGAAATATGCGAAAACGGTGAAAAACGGCGTTAGTGGGTGACTTTTGAGCCAACTGGGTGACAACTGCCCAAACAGTGAATTGGTCACTATTCGGGCAGCCCATAAACTGTCCAAGTACTGTTGGGGCAGACCTGGGCAGCCCTTATGTGCATTGGGTGGTCGGTTCGAACAAAAATATGTTTTATGTCATTTTACAGAAAAACATTTTCGTAAAAATTTCTCGATGTTTCTAACCTATTTATGTCGTTATTGTTGGGGTTTGGGGCGAAGGGCGCGACAGAAGCGCTGTTCGGGCGAAATCGTAATTTCAAAAAATTTTAAATTACCGAATAAATTATTCAATATCCAATATGAATAATTCATTCATATTTCACCTAAACATATTTATTTGATATCAAATAACGACATAAATGGTTAAGAAACGTCGCGAAACTTTTACGAAAATATTTTTCCGCAAAATGGCATAAAATGCGTTTTTGACCGAACCGACCATCCAATACACATGAGGGCTGACCAGGTCAGCCCCAATAGTATTAGGACAGTTCATGGGCTGCCCGAACAGTGACAAATTCACTGTTTGGGCAGCCGTCACCCGGTTGGCTCAAAAGTCACCCGGTAACGTCGTTTTTCATTTTCGCTTATTTCAACTCCGAAATAATTTCCGGAAATTATTCCAACACCCAAAACACATCCAATACATTCAAATGACATCATTTTCATACAAACAACCCAGTTTTTCCAGATCTGATTTTGCAATAAAAATAATCATATTAATCATAACACCAACCAAAGTCACCACAAATAAATCACCCAAGAATAATTCTAGGCATTACAAGAGTGGTTATAACACTCTAGAATGGCAACATATCATCAAATGATCAAATTGGATAATAATTACAATAATATCATCCAAATCAACTTCACACATGCACAAATCCTCCAAATTCATCCTCCAAATCCAAAAGCCCCAAATTTATTGAAAAGAAGAAACTCTAGAATCAAACTAGATAATCAAGAAAATGAAACATGCTTTCAAAGCTTAAGGGGATTAAAGATTACCTTTAATCTCTAATTTTCCTAAGCTTTTTCTTGATTTTTTCTTCATTTTCTTCCTTGAATCATCAAGAACAATTTGAGAGTATTTGGAGATGGTTTGTTCGGCCATGGCTTCCTCCAAATGAAGAAAACAAAATTTTCACAAATAAAAGGAAGCTAAACCGACATTTGAGGGGTAATTTTTCCATTTTTAAAATTTAATCCAATTAAATAAAAGATAAGCTTTAAGTTGGCCAAATCAAATTTGCACACCTAAGCTTAATTAAATCATGCCATGTGTATCAATAATAATTAAACATATTTCATAACATTTATGAAATATGGATATTATTTAACTATTCAAATATTTAACAATTAAATATCTAAATAATTAATTAATATAATAATTATTATATATGTATTTTTATTTACATTAAATAACAAATACATATATTTATGGCATGTGTCAAAGTCTCATTTGATAATTAATTAATATGTATATAATCAAATTATGAATCAAATACAAATACACAATAATTATTAAATGACCAAAATCTCCTATTGCATGTGTTATCGTTTAACCGATTAAACGATTCGAATTAACTCATTTAATCCGATGAAGTATTATGAATAATCTGTATTATTCATAATGCTTTGTCCAAGTGCTCAACGAGTACACTTCATATTGTGAGACTCTCTAAGTTTAGGTTTATCCGTCACGAAATCCAATTTCGTGTCCATAATTTACCCACTCATGAATTATGACGACCACATATAATCTCGCTAAACTATGCAAGTCGATGTCATTGCATACGTATAATCCTTCTGTCACAGACTATCCATATTATACCTGGGATATAGATAACAACGTCAAATTCTTTCGGTATAATATAGTCGATTTTCAATTTACGATCTCTAAATAACACTCGAAACAGGCTTCCGAAGTTATACCACGGCCATGGATTTACTAGATCGTAAACACGTGTAGAATGCCTATGCCCTGTACACAGGACTGACATATCCTCTCTTGATACGCACATGATATCATGAGCATCAGTTCACACCTAACGAACAGGCGTAGATCTGATCATGAATAGATTGGTGACGTGACTGCCATCAAAGTGTGGAGGATAACTCATATATCCACAGTGGTATCTCAAGTCGAAGGACCACTATGCTCGCTCAACTCGAGAAGATTCCTATTGACGTTGGTGTACCATATATTAGGAAATTTTCAATGAGTCGTTCAGTGTTTATCAAATAAACTATACGAGTCTCCCGAGACTCATGGTTCATTAGGATAAACCATCGGACCAAGTCACGATATACGACAGTGTTAGTAAATCTTAACCAGGAACTTTATTTAAGGATATACAACTTATAGTGACGCTTCCCAATGTCAATTACAAACTACGTTGTAACTGCACACTAAATTGTAAATCCTAGGGTCTTTGTCTAATATACACATATCACTAAATCAGATTTAGTTTCAATCTAATCATAATTAGATATCTAATCGCAATTAGATCGAATATGTGTATTCAAGACAAGAGGTGCTACCATTAAATAAGTAATATTATGGAAAAAAGAATTGTTCGTATTTATGAATCAGACATAAATATGATCCGGATTGTCACTCTGATCACCAACCCTAACAGTTATTTGATATCGAATAAATATGTTTAGGTGAAATATGAATGAATTATTCATATTGGATATTGAATAATTTATTCGGTAATTTAAAAAGTTTTAAAATTACGATTTCACCCGAACCACGAGCTTCCATTGCGCCCGCGCCAAAACCCCAACATAAATTACATCATCCTCTAAAATAATAGAGTTAGTTCATGATCAAATAATAAAACAATGAAAGCATGGTAATGAATCTAATAGAAATCATTAGAATTAAAGATAGAAACTAGAAGATTAAATCCGAATTGAATCCCTTCGTCTTCGGATGTCATCGCATTCGTCTCCTCTTGTCGCTCTTCAATCTTTCTCTTCAGATCTCTCTAAAAATATGTGTTTTTAGTCTTGAGTTGTGTATTAGCCTCTTCTTTAGGGTTTTGGACGAGCCTCTATATTTATAGGAAAGTCTTGGAGTCATTGTGCATGTAGAACCCTAATTTCTAAAGATTCTGGGAGTCTGCCGCAGCGTCGTGATGCCGGAATTGGCGTCGCGGCGACCAATCCTCGAGAAATCTATATGTGTGCATGCTGAAGAGCGTCGCGACGCCAGACATTTTTTATGGTGTGCTGATTTCTGCATTTTTCGCTCTTCCAGCATGCTTCCGATGCGTCTGTAAGGTCCCAAAACACGTATAATTGCTCCAAGATCCATGTCCTAATGCTTCATAATAATGAAACATAAAACAAACTACAAAATACATTAAATGATACGAAACCTAACAAAATAGTAAGCTAAGAATGCCTGAATAAGTGGGTATAAACTGCACTTATCAGGTATTCTCACCGGTATGGATACCAGAATGGTACGTGCCGCTTCCAGTAAGCTTGTAAATGTTAGGCTCACCGGTATGTTGATCGGTATGGTGACCGGAATGATGCATGTCGGTTCCAGTGGCTATGCAATCTCCAGGAAGACCGGTATGGTATGCCGGTATATCACCGGTATGATGCGTGCCGGTTCCAAAGAGCTTGCAAATAGAGCAGGTCCACTGGTATGTTGACCGGTATGGTTTCGATATGGCAGTCTCAAAACAAAATACAGGATTTGAAGGTTTAAAATATTTTGGACATAAACATAATGCATCTATATGAATATGTGCATGTGTCCTATGAGTTTTGGTACTTAGATAAACAATTCACAGTACATATAAAGCTCTAAGCTAATACTATAAAAGATTTTCTTCATTTTGCCGCTAGTCTTGACATTCACGCTCTTCACTACCAACGTGCTTCGACATCTTTTTGTAATGTCTCGCTAATTTGCGTCGAAGACTTCAAGTGTTGACGTCATCAAAATTCATCTTGCGAATATGTCGCTAACAAAAATTAGGGGTCTTGAATTCAGAAAAATTTCAAATTTTTAGTATATAATATGACTTGTATAGTTTTTTTATCCTTTATTGATAGAGGTTCATTTTAAGAACTCGTGTAGAGCCCCGAAAAATTTAAGACAACTCAAAGGCCGTTTGAGCAAAACAATAATCACCAAAATACTCCAATGAAAAATATGAATTGTGAGCGTTTAAAATGCCATATATCAGATCTTCCTTTGCTACATCAATATAGAGACACCTTATACCCTAGATCACTTTCTAAGCCCTTGTTATCTGATAACTTTACTCCTGCTTTGATCTTACAAACCACACAGCATGTATGTATCATATTTGCATACAAAGAGTAATGGAGATGATATAAACCAAGATAAATTTGCAAGTAAAATACTACATTGACTATAAATTTCTGAGTTCAATATAGTACATAAAACCAGAATTATGAGAAAGATTTATGTGGGACGGTCCCATAAGAAATGCCCATTAATGATTTGATAAATATATACAAAATTTAGAATTAACCAATAACAATTAGAGAAGAATTTATTGATTAACATACGACATATACTTATCAGATGATCCCATAAGACATGGGCAAAATCTCAGTGTGTACTTGAAGGAGCAGACCATTGCCAGTACCAATATCAAGTACACTCCAAGACGACGAGTACTTATCACTCTCTTCCACAGGCTCAGACTTAAAATCATCAGCATAATTCAGCACACTATGTTAATGCACAAGCTTTTTGTCCAGGAGTCCATGACCGAAAAACAGTTTGTGAAAAAAAAAACATATTTATACTAGCCAGGTACAATGACAAACAAAAAGAAAATAAACTCTACTTATAGTAAATTAGTAACAGTGACTTATAATAAAAGAGCGAACAAATGTCGACAGAATAGCTAATATAGGATAGGCTACACTAGTTTTTATATTATTTTTATCATACATTTTGTTTTGGCTTTCCCTTATTTGTGTTACTATAGACTATTTCCTTAATGTAATAAATTATTTTTCCATTTTCATTAGGTTTATGGCCAATATAAATAAAGCCTCTTTTTCAGTTTTTCAGCTGACATGATGATTATCAAAATCGGATTAAGTACATGTTCCCCCCTCAACTTGCCCTGATTTTCCTCCCCTTCCTTTTGGTTCTCCATCAATTGATATCAGAGTTACGTGCTAAGTGACGGGTTGCTCCTCAAAGATAACACAAATAGAAAGGGGAGAAGTAATAGAGGATTCAATGAGAAACAAGAAGAAAGGAGAGGAACTAATTAGACAACAAGTGGAGGAAAATCCAAGGAAGTTGAAGTGCAACAAGCTATATGAGTCATTCTATGTGCAACAAGGTGCCAAAAACCATCCATTCAGTTCTAAAAGTGTACTTTATAAACACATACAAACCAGCAAGATATAATTAATGACTTTCTGGCCACATAAGATGTTCAACTTGTTGGTATCGTATGTTACAGAAACGCGATTCGGGCGAAATTGTAATTTTAACACTATATTCAACTATGATAGATAAACAAGATTGTATGACCATATGCAATTCCAATTGTACAAACCCCATATTTTTCTAATACGATCCAAATATTAATTATCAAATTAGAGAGAATCATTACTTGATATATCAAGCTGAAGTATGAAGTGGATAGTGATATTACGACAGAAAAGTTATTGGTTTTAACTCAAGAGTAGGGGTGAGCACCGGTTCCGGGTCTATCCGGAACCGATTGGAACCAGACCGGAAATTCGGGTTTGGAACCGGAACCAGTTGTAACCGGCCCGGTTCCGGTTCCAAATAGATTGAACCGATTTTTAACCGGTCCGGTTCCAGAATAAACGGAACCATGACCGGACCATAGAACTGGAACCGAATTTAGAACCGGATTTGATACCCAAATGTCTGATCCTTTTTTTGCATATAAATTATATTTTCACAGTTCCTTTAGCTCTTCAAAACATGATTTAAAGTGAAAGGAAAAGTGGGGTTTAGGTTTCTTTTGCCCAAACTAATAACACAGAGAAAGTCTAATATTGACTTTCTATATTAGTTTGGGCAAAAGAAACCTAAACCCCACTGGCAAGTATGATAATAAAGTGAATCTTGTAACAATGATAGTTATTTGTTCATCAGTTCATGCATTATCTTGTTTCTTTTTGTTGGCAGTATCTTTTCCTTTTTTCTATTTTTACTTTGACTCAACAGTTTCAAATATTTAATCCGATAGGGATTGGTTCATTATATTTATATTTACTGTTCGTTATTGTAACTTGTATTGCCAAGAATATTATCTAATATTTTATTCATGTGTGATAAATAATTACATTTTTAAAGTTTGACAATGTTATATAAATAGCGTAATTCGGAACCGGACCGGAACCGAATTGGAACCGAATAATAGGGTATCCTATTTAATTAAGCAGGTTCCGGTTCCACTTAGTTAGGAACCGATTTTTTCCGGGTAGGTTCCGGTTCCATGCGGAACCGGAACCGAAACCGATTTTGCTCATCCCAACTCAAGAGCCACTTTCTCAACCGGGGAATTAAAATAGCTCAGGAAATTAAAATAATTCAAGAGCCAATTCCTCTCCAAGCTTAGGAAATTGAAATAGTCCAGGAAATTAAGCCCATAGCATGAAGTTGGCTGAGGAGCCACTTCTTCTTCTTCTATATATCCCTTCCTCTCTAAAAAGAAACTTTCTTTTCGTACCACTTTCTCTCCGTACCACTCGCTGTCAAAAAGAAATTTTATCTTCATGCCATTTCCTTTCAAAAAAAAAAAAAAACTTCATCGCCATATTACTTCTTATCCAAAAAAAAAAAAAAAAAATTCCCCTCCATGCTACATCCTTTTGAAAAAGAAGCCCCCTCACCATACCACTTCAAGTCAAAAAGAAATTCTCTCCATACTACTTTCTCTCCAAAAAGAAACTTTATCTTCATACCACTTCCCGTCAAAAAAAATAAAAAAAACTCTCTCCATATTGTTGAGCACCTAACACCTTTCGGTGCTTAAAGTCAGCACCGAAATATGCAAATGAAATATATATATATATATATATATATATATATATATATATTATATATATATATATATATATATATATATATATTAATTTGTGGGTGGGTCTCACATGAATAAAAGAAAATAATAAAAGAATTAAAATTCATTATTTACACAGTGAATCTCATGCCTATAAATAGAGACTTCATTTCATTATTTTCTTCATTCCATTCTCAACCAAATCCTCTGTATTCTAAGAGAGAAAAATATTGTTTCTTCTTAATAGTTTGTGACAGAGTTGTAATTCTCATATTCTAAGAGAGTGTGAGATTGTTCACTCCTTGTGTTTAGAGAGATGTTGTAAAATTATTTCCACTATAGTGAAATCCTTCTATATTTGCCCGTGAATGTTCCCCCCACATGGCAGGAAAGTTCGAAATTAGAAACAGTAAAAGCCGGTACAAGTTAGAAATTGATCGTCATCAGAAACATGGCAGAAAAGTTTGAAATTGAGAAGTTCAACATGAGCAACTTTTCCCTATGAAAACTTAAATAAAAGTAATATTGAGAAAAGATAATTGCTTAGCGGAAATTGGTGAGAGATCAGATGGAATGACTGATGAAAAATGGAAAGATATGGATGACAACGCTATGGGAAACTTGCATCTAGCCTTAGGAGATTCTGTGTTATCCAGCGTTGCAGAGAAGAGGACTGCAAAAGAGATTTGGAATGCACTTACCAAATTGCACGAGGTCAAGTCACTACACAACAAGATCTTCTTGAAGAGGAGACTTTACACTCTTCGAATGTGTGAGTCCACATCCATGACAGATTACATCAACAACTTGAATACACTATTTTCCCAACTCATTGTGTTGGATTATAGTAAATCTACAAATGAACGTGCGAAGATTCTACTTTAAAGTCTACATGATTCGTATGATCAACTTATTATTAACTTGACAAGTAATGTTGTCACTGGTAATCTAGTTTTTGACGAAGTTGCAGCTGCTGCTCTGGAAGATGAGTATAGACACAAAAATAAGGAAGACAGATCATCTGGTTTACAATAAGTAGAAGTATTGTCAATGACAAGAGGGAGATCAACGGAACGTGGCTCAAGTGGGAGTCAAAATCATGGTAGATCGAAATCAAAAAGTAAGAAGAATGTAAAATGCTACAATTATGGCACGAAAAGGCACGTCAATAAATATTGTTGGAATCTGAAGAAATGTGCAAAAAAAGCTCATATTACAACAAAAAATATGCATGTGTTGCAAGTACTTCTGAAGAAGGTGACGTATTTTACAGTGAAGTAGCAATGGTGTCCAATGATAGCAGAAAACAACTAAGTGATGCATGGTTAGTTGATTCTGCAGCAACCTAGCATATGACCTCTATGAGAGAATGATTATGCCATTATGAACCTGTCTCTGGAGGATCAATTTTTCTAGGCAATGATCTTGCATTGAAAATTACTGGGATTGGAGCCATCAAAATAAAGATGTATGATGGTACTATCTGCATTGTACATGATGTTCGACATATTACGAGAATGAAGAGAAATATTTTGTCAGTTGGACAGTTAGAAGACCTCAGATATAAGACCGTTGTTGAAAACGAGGTATTAAAGATGGTGAAAGGAACACTTACTATCTTGAAAGCTGAAAAGATCTCAGCAAACTTGCATATGCTCTTGGGAAACTCAGTTCAAGAAGCAACTGCATCAGTGGGATCAATGGGTTCTGGAGAGGAAACTTCTATGTTGTGGCATCAGAAACTATGCCATATGTCAGGACAATGAAGGAAGATTCTCGGCAATCAAAAGCTACTCCTAGGCTTGAAAGTGGTTAGTCTACCCTTTTGTGAGTATTGTTTTACAACTACGCAAAACATATTAAAATTCAGCAAGTCAAGTGCTTGGAGCAAAATTATTTTAGAATTAATTCACTCTGATGTTTGGGAACCGTCGGTTCAATCTCTTGGGAAAGTAAAATATTTTGTATCATTTAATGATGACTTTTCGAGAAGATGTTGAGTGAATCCGATCAAAAATAAGTCAGATGTGAGGTCATTTTTCAAAATATTCAAAGCAAAAATTGAAGTAGAAATTGGAAAGAGGATCAAGTGTTTAGAAAAAATGCATCAAAAGGCAAACTACTACACCATACACTCCTCAACAAAATGGTGTGGCAGAAATGATGAATAGAACGCTGCTGGAAAGAGTAAGAGCTATGCTCAGAACAACTAGTCTACCAAAATACTTTCGGGCTAAAGCAGTTCATACATCATGCTATGATTTAAATAGGTCTCCATCAACAGTAAATGATTTGAAGACACTAATAGAGATGTGGAGCAGAAAGACAGCTGATTACTCATCTCTTCACATTTTTGGTTATCATATATACGTGATGTACAACGCTCAAGAAAGAATAAAGCTAGATCCAAAATATAGAAAATTTATTCGATAAACATGTGGAGGAGATGTGACTGCGGTACCATCCAGATTGACACTAAGCAAGTGGGAGTTTGTTGGAGTTGGTGCTTGGAGCGCCAATCCGAATAATGTATAGTACATTATATTTTATTATTTATTAATAAAATAACTACATTTTCATTTCAAACCTTATTAATGGTAATGTCATTATGCATATTAGATGATGATATATGCTGAGAATGACATCGACCTTAGAATAGTCATGTAGCAATATTGGACACTAGGTGGTCCAATATTGGGATAATATTACTATTATAAACTATTCTTAAAGTAAATATTCCTTGTCGTTGGTTTTGGAATACGGTCGAATTCCTATAACCGAGAAGACAAACACATGTCGTATATTGGAATTGGAGTTCCAATGGTTTAACTCGATGTACCATGAGCATGAGAAGCTCGTATAGACATGTGGGTATTCGTTGGAGTGAATACTGAATGACTCACAGGTGATTCCTAATAGTTGGAAGTACACACCACCGTTAATATGAATCTCATCGAGTCGAGTAGCATATGTGATCCTTTGACTATAATATAACATTGGTTTTAAGTGAGATCCTTCATACTTTGATGCCATGTATGTCAGAAACCTTTCATGGTCTGGCCTCTAGATGTTCGTTGGTATGGACCGATGCACTCGTTAATCAAGTGCATATGAAGATAGGATTCGTCGGCCCATATGTGTTCCATAAATGGGTTTAGGTATCCATGTAAGTCATGATTCTTAAGACTTTGGCGCCAAAGCCAATCACCTAGGGTGGATCGCTTTTATCTGAAATGGTTTCTGATTAAGTTGTAAAGACTTGTGGACGTGTCGACATGAGATGTGTGCCTTGGAAACTTGACGGCATATTCTATGTTTCCTAATCACATATTCAAATTATAATTATAAACTAAGATAATCAAGTGTTATTGGATAACATTGATTATTTACTTTGACCTAATTGAATTAATTGGATTAATTAAATAATTACACAAGGGCTTTGTCATAATTTCATATTTATCTCTACTATTTAAGGATATTATGGTAATTGCAAATATGCAATTATATGTGTTTTTGGCTTGATTTAATTGGATTAAATCAAAGTGGAAAATATTGAACTAATCCATTTCTTAATCTTTGTCTTGATTTAATTGAATTAAATCAAAATGGTAGACAAATGTGATTAGTCACACCTAATTATACATATTTGGACAAATTGGATTAAGCTCACCTAAAAGTTGATTAGAACTTTTATTAATTAAAAATTACATAAATTTTGCTATAAATAGCAAGCTTGAGGAATGTTTTAATTAAGCTAAATGAGCTTGAGATTGCTAAGCTTATGAAAGCTAAAACAAGCAAATGTTAGAGAAAATTAGCCCAAGTTAGAGAAGTTTTTAGAAAAGCTTTGGAAGTTCTCTACAATATTTCAACAAGGAGAAATAAAAATTGGATCTTAGAGTGAAGCTTGCTATCATTGGAATCAAGATTGGATCTTAGAGACAAGCTTACAAATCTTGGAAGTTCTCCAACAATTTCAACAAGGAGAATGAGATTGGATCTTTGTATTAAGCTTACTAGGTAATGTTTGATTTTCTCATAAGTTATATTCTTCATTAGTGAGTTTTCATTAGTGAGACATATAGTGATGAATTATGTATTGGATACATAATAACATAGCTTAAAATTGAAATTAGGCTAATGATTTGTGTTAGGATGCTTTGGACGTATAAACACAATATACTTGTGATTGGGTCAAAATATTTATGTTGGACATAAATTTAAAAATTAGAGTTTGGAACTCTAGATGAAAGTTTGGAGTTATGACTACCATTCTAAAATCACTTGACCACCTTTGAGTGACCTAGAATTGTTCATGATTCACTTCATTGTGGGATTCTAATTTGGTTTGTGTTTTGGATTCAAACTATACGCAAGTGCGTATTTAGAATAAATTTATATTTTTGTAAAAATATTTGATATTTTGAAAAAAGTTGATTTTTATTCTATAACATGTGTTGATATTGGTTTTTATAATAAAAATTAATTTTGGGTGTTTGAAAGTGTTTATGGGAGATTAGAAACAATTAGGGTAAAGTACCCTACTTGTAACAGCTCTCTGGAAAATTTCCAGAGAGCTGATGCTTTGATGCTCAACAAAACATCAAATAAAAAAAACGAATTTGGTCTGAATGTTATAGTGCGCGCGCGTAATTTAGCTTGCATCAGCCAGCTGAAGGAGGAACTCTCTAAGTATTTCGACATGAAAGACTTAGAACCAGCTCAACAGATTTTTGGAATGGAAATAGTTCGTGACAGACATAACAAAAGGTTGTGGCTTTCACAAGAGAGTTATATTGAACGAATAATCAAGAGATTCGATATACAGAAAGCTAAATCGGTCAGCATTCCGCAAGCATACCATTTCAAACTGAGCAAGAGTTCTTGCCCCTTATCCAAGAAAGAGATAGATGAGATGTCATCAATACCATATTCTTTAGTAGTTGGAAGCCTAATGTATGCTATGGTATGTTCCAGGCCAGATATTGCTCACGCAGTAGGTGTAGTGAGCGTTTTCTCTCTAACCCAGGAAAACAACACTAGGAGGCAGTCAAATGGATTCTCAGGTACTTCAATGGTACATCGAAGCTACGACTATGCTACGAGGGAGCTGATTCAATCTTGGAAGGCTATACAGATTCAGATATGACAGAAGATCTTGATGGTAGAAAATCTACAACAGGTTTCCTCTACACTTTTGCAGGGGGAGCTGTGTCATGGAAGTCAAGATTGCAGAGGTGTATTGCATTATCCACAACAGAAGCTAAGTAATTGCAGTAACTGAACCAGGAAAGAAAATGTCGTGGTTAAAGTGGTTTCTCTAAGAATTAAGGATCAAATAGACAGGATACAAGATACATTGTGATAGTCAGAGTTCTATGGACTTGAGCAATAACTCAATGTTCGCTCTCATTGGATACGCTAGGTGATGGATCAACAACTGCTGAGACTAGTGAAGATCCATACATATGAGATTCTAGCTGACATGTTGACAAATGTGGCTACTTGGGACAAGCTGGAGCTGTGCAGAGACATAGCTGGGATAACTGTCAGATGATAATTATTTCAGATGCAGCTGGAGAGGGAGAATCGTAATATCCAGCTGCCATCAGCACCATCATTACTAGCCTCCAACGAACTTTAGGTGGAAGATTGACAATGGTGCACCACCTTTAGAAATTGTAGCAAACCACCAAATTCGCTTTATGTGAATTTGTTGTTTTGTTGATTTTTGAGTCATATATTTTTACTATAAATAGGGAGCTCATTTGTGAGCTCAAACCATCCCAAACATTAAGCTTCAAGTGAAGAAAACTTAGAGAGTGTAAGAGAAAGTGAAATTTTTGTAAAGTTTAAACACTTTGTAAAGTGTATTCTTGTAGTATAGAATTCGGTTTTACTCATAAACACTCTTCAGTGATCAGAGAATCACAACAAAAACTATTACTTGATGAAGGAAAACTGGTACACGTTCAGCTTTTTTGGAGGAGCCATTCGTAGATAATTCTTATCGTTGATTCCCTTGGACTCAGGCCTGATTCTTCTGGCAATTGGATTGGGCTTGAATATTTTGGGTGCAAACAACCTGAATAATAATAAGAAGTTATGACACTGGCTAATAGTTTGATCTTAAGTTCAACTAAAAGATTCTTTGTTCACCCACATGTTAATTCTTGTTCACTCCTTGTGTGCAAGGAGTTTCAAGTAACATGGAAAGACATCAAAATGTTATCAAGTTTGTGTCAGCAATGCGATGGCTGAGTCAAGAGTTAGTACATGTGAAAGAACAAGTTTTGGGTTTAACAACTTGACTGAGACATTTTGGGTTGATGTACAGAGAGCTGAAGGAAGTGAATTGAATGTTGGTCTTAGTGCACCATTGAATCTGGGCCTGACAAATGTGATAAAAATGTGGCCATTAGAGTTGACTTGAGTAATGGGTGTGTTTGGTAGGGTGAGGTGGCAGTGGTTCCTTTGGTTACCGGAGATCAGAGTAAGGCTCTTGTGAACGTGGAGAGGCATGAGGCATGTCAGTTTCTGAGGCAGAGTCCACCAATGACTTTGAATCTGATTCTTGATGAAATTGCTGGGGAGTGAATTTGCTTCTGTGATTATTATCAAATATAGTTGTTATTTTGAATAAATTGATGTTTTTGGGTATTTCTGGAGCATGTCATGCTTGCATATGTTGTGTATGTGTGTTTGCTTGGTGTTTGAATTTGGCATTTAAACATCTTTAAATGTAAAGTTTCATGTACAAGAAGAATTCTAAAAAGGGTCGCACTCCTGTTATAAGCAAATGTAAGGAAGGTTATAATGTATATAATCTTACCTCTTTTTTGTTATTAATTCTCTGGGAACACCGGTTTTTTAGAGAGATATTATTTTTAGGATTTGAATCCGTGATCAAATATATAATAAGTTAATATTTGATCATTATATCGGTCCAGGGGCGAAATCAGTGGGGGGATTTACTCTTTAAATCTTTAGATTAACAAGGAAACAAAGCTAACCAACAATCAAAGCGCACATCACACAGAAACAAGAAATCAACTAAAGATAACCGGGTTACGTGGTTCAGCCTTAGGCTATTTTCATGGGCAAACTAGATCTCAATGCGTCTTATTAATCAATAATAACAGTGGGTTAGAGATGTAGAGCTATATGCAAGCTTCAAATTACCTAAAATCAAAACTAAGACTCACTAAGCTCGCTGTGATTTGTATTCAAAAGTGTTGCAGTAACCAGCCTCTGCACTGACTTTTAATTGCTGCTGAAGTTAGTTTCCTTCATGTGCAAGTGCTTTTTTTTTTTTTTTTTTTATTCAACTCACACATCCACGAATTCTCGTCATAAGTTCTCATAGAGACTTGAAATCATACTCTCAAGTTTATCTTGAGAACTGAATTGTAACTATCTTGGACATCTTAGCTACTCACAACTCTTTTAACAATTTTATTTAATTAAAAATTTTAAAAAATATTTAATTTTTTTATTTTAAAAATTATATAAAAAAAATTGAACTGGTCTGGTCTGGTCCGGTTCCACGGTTTTGACCATTTTTCCAGACCGATTTTTAAGTATTAACCAGACCGGACACAAGATTAATTCCCAAGATCTGGTCCGATTTTAAAAACTATGTAAATAATCACAACCACCGTGCTATTTATTGAAGTTTTTAGGTTAAATAGTAACTTAATATATATGGTAAGGGTATTCAAATGTTGGAGAATTGGATGACTAGGCCCAATTAGTCATATTTGAAATATCAAATTCATCATATTGAAATTTGACGCGACCAATCGACCTGATCCAACTAGAACAACTTTGGGTCTCCTCTTCAAACTTTTAAGTTCAGGTTCAATTTTTGCCTTGACCCGACCTAATCGAGTCGACAAAATACTGACCAAACACGATCTGTCATTTGTACACCCCTAATATTAATATCAAATTTAGGGATGATAAAATAAATTAATGAATTGAATTTGTATTGAATATTTAATGAATCGAATCAAAATATGATGAATTTGTATTAAATTTGTTTATTAAACGAATTAAATACGAATATCCATTTAATCCCAAAATTATTCAATGACATAAATTATCGTAATTTATTTATATTATTTTTTCGTAAATTTATACATATGAAATACGCAATTAATTGGCAATAACTTCTTAAATCTTAGTTGAAAAATAATCACAATTAGCAAAGGAAAAGAATAAAACAAATCCAAAACGAATAAACGAATTAATGAGGCCAAATTCGTATTTGATCCGTTTAATAAATGAATCGAATCGAATCAATATTCCATTTATTAAACGAATTCATTTTTCCTAATCCATATTCTCTTTAAAGTAAATCGAATGTAACAAATAAATGAATCATGACCCAAATTGTCATCCCTAATCACATCCCTGCCATGCCGTGTGTTCAAATCCACCAAGTGATTTGCACTTGTATTTATCTACAATATCAGTGATACTGCATAGTTCCTTCGGGCCAAGGCAACTATGCTTCTATCTTTTTTTTTTTTTTGAAAAGAGAACCACTATCATTACTTTAAAGAAGTGAAAATACACCTAATATTTGAAGGAAAACTATCTTTTCAGATAACAGAGTCACAAACGCTAATTGCCAATTTCGCAAGAGCGTGAGCAATAAGATTGCAAAAACGAGAAGCATAGCAAACAAAATGTCTATCTAACATAGCTAGCTTTCTAATAATATCTTCAATGATCCATAAAGTTTCTGTCAGCATGCCCTTCCTGTTATAAATCAAATCCACAACTTGAATACAGTCAATTTCCACTACTAAGTAACGCAATTTCATATTTTCTGCAACTTGGAGACCAAACTTAACAGCTTCAGCTTCTGCAACTTGAACATCCCCATTAAAAGCAATATTTTTAATTGTCGCACACAACACATCTCCTGCAGAGTCTCTAAAAACCACCCCCAAGCCAGCCTTGTAGGTGCAAAAATCCACTGCCGCATCTGTGTTCATCTTGATCCACCCCTCTGGAGGAGGTTTCCGTGTTTGGTTCTCATCCTTTAATCTCTCATTTGGAAATTTCAGCTCTGAGATTGATAAGAACTGACAAGAATCGACCAATGCTTCAGCTTTTACAAAGGATCTAGAGGGATCTTCAACCTTTCCTTCAAAAATTTGGTGGTTTCGCGTCTGCCAAACCACCCAACAAATAGCTCTAAATAATTCCAACTTCCTATCTTCTACTGATTTTCCCATTTCATTCATCACCTCCAACAATTCTGTTATTTCAGCAGCATTAATAACCGAAAAAAATGGACACATCTTCCAAGTTTTATGAGCAACTTTGCATTGAAAGAGAGCATGAGAGATAGATTCCTAGGAAGCACCACACCTTAGGCAATGCGGGTCACCTATCACCATTTTCTTCCATAGGTTCACAGCTGTAGGAAGCATGTTGACAGCAGCTCTCCACAGAAAAATTTTGATCTTTGAAGGAAGTGTGCTAACCCAAATAAGTTTCCAACAATCCCCTCCGCCCTCCGAACTACATGGCTCACCAGAAAAATTCTCCTTCCATGCCAACTGATACCTATTTTTAACCGAATATTACCTTCTTATCAAAGTGCCAAATCTGGTGATCTTCATTCAGTTCAGCTGGTAATGGGATCTTCAGTATCTCTTCGGCATCAAAATGGTGAACATTTTCCCTCACTACCTCCCAATTCCATCTATTTTCTGTCAACAAATCAGCCACTGTTGCCTCAGCCCCCACCGTTGAAGGCATGAATGGTTTGAAGAGGCTTGGCCTATGAATCTATTTATCCGCGAGCACTCTTACATTCTAACCATTATTTATTCTCCATCACAGTCCTTTATCAAGAAGTTTTTTAACCCATAAAATGCTTAGCCATATAAATGATGGATTAGAGCCAATCTTAGCTTTTTGGAAGTCTGAATTGGCAAAGTACCTTGCCTTCAAGATTCGAGCTACTAGTGACTTTGGCTCTTGTAGCACTCTCCATCCTTGTTTGGCCACCAAAGCTTGATTAAAAGATGACAGGTCCCTAAAGCCCAATCCTCCTCGAGTTTTCGCAAAACACAGCTTCTCCCAATTCACCCAGTTTCTTTTCTTATGTTGCTTGTGTTAGGATTTATGTCCTAGAGCTTCATGTATTGTAAACGGAATTGATTATTGTAATAATAATAATAAATGCATTATTCATTTTATCAAAGTTGTTTGATTTATATCGCATATTGTCCAATTGTCTTGTTTACCTTGTTTAATTTTGTACCTTCAGACTTAGTGTATGTTTGATGCACGGGAGGATTTAAGTCCGAAGTTAGTAATCTAAGTAGTCCATAGAGAGAAAACAAAGAGGGTACTTTGTTTGTGGTTTATCTATAGCTGCGGTCAATTCTATACTTGTATGACGGCCTTGATCCGGGATCGTTCATGTAGTGACATGTGAATGAAGGCACCTTGTATGATGAGATCATTTAGGACTGGACTCAGATAAATATGAATTTCTTTTAATATTCGTTAACCGAAGAAATTCATTTTATCTAATAGACGGTCATATATGGATTCGATCTTAATTCTGAGTGTACTACGAACTCCTGCATAACAGGCTATGTCCTTTGATTTATTATGGTGAGGTTGGTGTTGCATTCCCAGCCAATAACTACGTATTTAGGGGGATATGATTTGGTGTGCAGCTGGGAAAATTTTACATAGATATGAAATTCACTCCTTCTTACGAGAAGCAGATGAATCTCTTTTAATATTTGATTCGGGACTTGAACAATTTGAGAGCTCAACTTTTCTATTGCGAATATAAAGTTTTATATTCATAATTGTTATGAATTAATTGTTTATTATAGAATCTTTTTTTTTTTTTTTGTGGAAAATTACATGTTCATTATAGAATCAATGGTGCTTAAGAGACAAAATATTTACAGGGGTTTAATAGACTTATGACTCGGCTCTATTTATGAGATATTCGTGAAGGGCTATATTCATATATAATGATTATATCGATGGACACCGAAGTTGTTCGGTTTTATTTAATCCATCTACGGTAACGAGAGTTCAACTTCGAGTTTTTAGTAGAATAACGCAGAGTTAATCATTCGTAATATTTGATTAAGGAGTTTAATTAATATTTCAGAATTATTAAAGCTCGGAACCGTAGGTCTATTTGGTCCCCGTGCTAGCTCGATTAACTGTAGCAAACCTAATATAATTATATTGTCTAATTATATACTCACATTATATTTATTTATATATTATTAATTAGATTAATAATATTTATTATCACAAATGAAAACTATGTTAAATTAGTTTAACTTAATGTTTTCTAGAATTCTTTGAGTATGAGATAATCAAGTCTTGATTATGAGATAATCAAGTTAGTAATAATTATGAGATAATTACAACAATATAATTGAAGGTAAATAAATCATTATTAAGATATTGATTTTTATTTACCATTGGAGACAAAGCCATATGGCTTACCATGTCATCCAAGCAATTATGTCTATTAGGTGGCTTGGATACACCTAATATATTTGTCATTAGCTAATGCATTTTATGCTTTGGTATGGCCTCCACATTTATGTGTTTGCTATTGAAAGAAAACATTGAATGCTTAATGACAAAGTCTTTGTCTTTAACTTATCATTTCTTATGCTTTGGTATGGCATTCATATTTTTGTGTTGGCCATTGCAAGAAAGCATTAGATGCTTAATGACAAGGTTAGTTGGCTTGTGTAAGAGAATATAATCTCTACCATTTCTCTCACTTTTAAGGTTAACATTTTGAAAACATTCACACAAGTGTTGTGAGAAAGATTTGAGAGAAAATAGAGAGAGTTCAAACATTCTCAAGTGTTGTGAGAGTGTTTGAAATTCCAAAGATCCAAACCCCATTGTGTCATCGTAAATCTCTAAATAGTTTAGAGGTTTAATCTTTGTGAGTGAAGCCCACACTTCGGTTTGTTGGTTTCGAGTCATAGTTCGGAAGATCGAGTGGTTGATCCAAACGTTGGACACCAAAGGATTGATTTCGGCTACTACAACAAATGGAGAAGGCAAAGAAAATTTTAAAGATCCATACCGGACTCGGTGCCACCACAAGTAACTTTCTCCTCGCTAAGGAAAGTTGTTTCCTACAGCTTATTTGACCCCACCAAAACCTTGAGATTTCCTTTTGTATGTCATCGCATACACACTGTGATGGCTTAAAAACACTCATAGCATATGCTAGTATTGCTTGGGCCACTGCTTTGATAAGAACTTCCTTGCCCCCGCTCGAGAAAAATTTGGAGTGCTAATTGGTAATCTTGCATATCACTCTTAGCCTTATCTCATTAAAGAAGCTAGACTTTTTCCTTCCAATCATCGCAGGTAGTCCCATGTACTTTTCATACTTAGACACTACTCTTAACCCGAAAATATTCTTAATAACCTCCATTTGCTCTGGCCTTGTCTTGTTGCTAAAAAACATGGAGCTATTATCAAAATTAAAAATATGCCCATATGTCGCTGAATACCTATAAAAAACAATCCTCAAAGCTTGGCAGTCTGTAGTTTTTGCTCTAGAAGATCGATAAAATATTCACTGTTACTGATTACTGAAACCAGTACTGCCTACTGCCAACAATGTATGAAAACTTAATGCAACTTCTGTCATTGTTCAATTTTTATATCTGAATTTTACCCAGCATTGGTACTATAATTGAAATGAATTAAGTGCCATTATTATGAGCAGGGTTGTTAGGTCAAATGCAACATCAAGTTTGATATCTATGTATATTTGTGAGGTTATGACATACAACTCCCTAGAAAAAACCAAGATTAGGTTTTAGCTTGATTGTATGAAGTAGAAGGCACCTGATAAGACTTTCCAGGACCACTTTGTGTTGTTGCATGTGGTAGACTAGTGTGAAAATCGAATTTAATCTAAAGTTCTGACCGTATGCAGAATTAAAAATAATAATTCAAGATATATCATAATTATTGTTTCTATGAATTCACAACATGCACCCTTAAGTTTAAAACAGATATAAAATATAGCAAAATACTAAAGCAATAAACAATCAACATAATAGTTTTATTGACGAAATGGAAAATTCGTGCGAGTAAAAAATCACTCCGAGTATCTAGGCTACCAGCTAAAATCCACTAAAACGAGAAATATTATAGTGATAGTATAAGACGTATGACAGAAACTCTACTGACTCTAATATCTCTAGACTGTAAGAACCCGAAGAACTCATCGGGCCTAGACTAAGTGGCCTTCTTCAGAATCTCTGAAGTCTCTAAGAGGATCAACCCTGGGAACTCACAATGCCGGAACTCCAACTACCAATCTTCCTCCTTGAGAACTCTGAAGGCTTAAGAAATTGGGTTAGGGTTGTGTTTCTATGTTGATGGTCAAACAATGATCAATATCACCAAGACAAAGAAGACATGGTAATCAAGAGAGTCTTTAAGGTGAAAATCAAGAAGATTGAAAACTAACAAGGTTGAGGCTAAAATAAATATGTGTTTCCAACATCTGGTCAGGTGGCTTTATGTTTGTTTATATAGGTAGCGCAAATAAAAAGGTTTCCTTGTGCAAGACTGGCTCAAAAACGCGTTCAAAATAACTCAGTCCCGTAATTTCATTCGAACGCCCTTTGAACGCAAGTCGAACGCGCATTGTTCCGTAAATGCACCTCGAACACAAACACACTGGAAGGTTTCGTTCATACGGGAAGATGATCTCACTATGCACAGGAACCTACTGCCAAGTTTGGCTCAAACAAAAATGTGAACGTGACACGAACGCCAATTGTTCGAACACAAACAAGAACACATCACTAACACATATCTGATATCTTCATGCATAGTCTTCAAAATACAAGTCCAATTGCTCCAAGATCTTCAAGACTCATTACAACTCAATTAAACTTATTTTATTACAGAAATTGCCAAAAAAAAAAAGAACTAACAATCTCCTCATTTGGTATTTTATGACAAAACTACTACCTAAAACAAAGACTACTATAAAAGATTCAAAAATAACATAGCCAACTGCCAACCATCAAGATCGTGACTTATTACAATATGACTCGCAAATAGCCCTGAAATCGACCCTATCACATCCACTAATCTGCTCACCTGAAACATCCACAAATAATAATATATCGTGAAAAATATTAGGGAATATAAAGAGATGATAAAAATAAAATGATAATCTCATGCATGTAAAGATACATATCCTACCCCCCTTAATACTATGCCCCCTTCAAAAAAGATATAAAAAAATGGATATTCTACTCCTCATTTTTATCATGAAATGCCAATGGGTAAGAACAATATACCAATTAAAAAGCACATACAAGAGAATATTTTAGTCTCCCTTACTAACAACCCTACTTAGTTAGCAAAAAGAACACACGAGAAGTAAAAACTCAGAAATATGAAATAAAAAAATAAACGAGGACATGAAACACATACATGCATACAATGAGTAAAAAAAAATAAAAATAAGTCAAAAATGACTCAAAATAACACTTCAATCAAGTACATGGATACCCAATCAGTACTCAAGTGTTTATGACACGAAATAATATGCACCACTTTTGATCATACTAAATAATACATGTATGCATATGATGTAAACACCAAAACATAACAAGCACTTACTGACAGGCATAAACACACACGTATAACGCAAGCTCACGTATCGTTCAAGTAGTATAAAAATATCGATCCCACGAGGACTTAATTCCTACTGTTGTTAATAATTATTGATACTATTTATTTACAGGTATCTAATTATAGGGAGAAGAGAATGATTGTTTTTGTTGGTTGAATGTGGATTTCATAAATAAAATACTTAAAGACGCTAAAGAAAATACTAAGGAAAATAACAAAAGGCTCAAAGATCTAGGTTTTTGATTCCACACAATATTATTATAAAGATGAATTGATTCTCTTATATATGTGTAATAAATCAGTTTGCTAACCTGGAACACGAAATTATGCAAAAGCATCTGTCGATGGTCAGACGCAAATACCCAGTATAACCCAATTGAACCATATGTCTATGTAACCCAAATTACCTGGATTCATTAAGATCAAGTTCCAATTGTGGCTACCCCCGCCCGATAGGTATATGTCTATCCTGTAAGGAAATCTATTAAAGGGTTATCTATCCTCAAGGAAGATCGTGGGCTATTAAGTCTAAGGCTGAAACCTAAAATTCCATTGTCAAGTTTATTTTAGATTTACCTGATCTATCTTATTAGTGGCCAATTAACAAGACGCATTAAGCTTAAGATTTAATAAGTAAACCTTTAAATTACCCAAACTATAAAATAACCCCTTATAAACCGGTGATATTAGAATTCATCACAACCCTAGATAACTAATTTAGTTACAACACATAACTAGGGCTAGTAAAATAAAAGACATAAAGTAAAAATACTGAAAAGTAATTGCGGTAAAGTAAAAGATGAAAAGTAAATTACAATAAAATAAAATACTAAGGTAAAAAGATCAACTTTTACTATTTACTATTTAGATTTCTCCCTTAATATAATATACTAACTTGTGATTATTTTACCAACCAGCCATATAGGCGGTAACCTGATTAAGTCAAATTAAGTCCAACCAGCTATAAAGGCGGAACCAAAATAAACCTGCCATATAGGGGGTAAGAAAATTTAATTACCAACCGACCAATCTGGCGGTATCCTTGATTAGTCAGGTTTAAACCAGATTAAAATAAATTACCAACCGATCAATCTGGCGGTATCCTTTTTAAGTCAAATTTTAAATAGTGAATATATTATATTTAAGGGAGATTAATCTAAATAGCAATAGTAAAAGAATTACCTTTCACCCTAGCAGGGGCAAGTTACCTCCTCATGGTTGAATACTAAAAACTGTAAGAAGTAAAGAAAGTAAATTACTATTATTACAGAACGTAATTAAATTTAATTACAAAACTGAAATTAAAGAAACTAGATAGAAAACTCCATATTTACATCAGAGAAATTAGAAAGGAAGATACATCTGAATCAGAAAACTGAGCTGAATTTATAGACCCCGGTAGGCTTCCCGCGTCGTGACGCGCCACGTGTCAGCTTGTGATTGGTTTCTACAGATTCTTATCTGCCACGTGGCATTTCAGATAAATGACTCAATAATTGTGCTGACGTGGTAGTGACGTGGCGCTGACGTGGCGATGATGTGGCGACACGTGTGAAAGTGATTGTCGGCACCGTAGGATTACGACACGTGGCACACTGTGATTGGTTGATGATGACGTGGTGATGACATGCACTTTGACTCGGTCAACCGGTGATGTGGACGATGACATGGCAGACATGTGGAGTGACACATGGCGATGGCGATTTTCGACAACGTAGGATGATGACACGCGACACGTGGTGAAAGTGATTGTCGGCACCGTAGGATTACGACACGTGGCACACTGTGATTGGTTGATGATGACGTGGTGATGACATGCACTTTGACTCGGTCAACCGGTGATGTGGACGATGACATGGCAGACATGTGGAGTGACACATGGCGATGGCGATTTTCGACACCGTAGGATGATGACACGTGACACGACGTACGTTAGCAGATCGGCTGTGATGGTGACACGTGGCACGATGCACGTTAGTAAAGTCAAACTTCTCAGATTCTGACTTGTGGACCCGGCGCACCTTAGCATTATCTTGGTGCATGTTAGGCATCGCGACGCCAAGGGCTTGCGCGTCGCGACGCCAAGGGCTTGCGCGTCGCGACGCACCAAAAATACCAAAATGCCATTTTGTCCAATTTTCATTGTTTTGCCCCAAATCACCTCCAGAGAGTCCTGAAACTTTATTTATCTACAAAATAACACAAAACACATCAAAATATTCACAAAACTCAAGAAACTGTACAAAATATTAGGTTAAATGAGTGAAGAAATAGTGATATAATTACCACTCATCACACCCCCAACCTAACATTTTGCTAGTCCTCGAGCAAAACACAGAATAAAATAACATAAACATCTTTAAAATAAAATTTAACTAAGCCACTTTCGTAGGGATCACGATTGCATTTAGCGTATGCAACAAGCCTTTAAACCCCTAGGTGTCCCTAGTGGACGAGTTGTAGTCTCGTGAGGGTTTACAGCAATGATACCCACAAACATTTTACAAAAGTAAAAAAGTAGTGAAACTAATGCACACAAAAGCAAAAAGACAAGAGAAAAGAGAATAAAGAAGTTAGTGACTAATCAGGTGAAACTTCTACTCTAAGTTACTAGTTGTTTTATTTCTTTATAAATTACTGAATAAGTAAATTCTCCGATTATTTTTACCATTCTCCATATACAAACAACAAAATATTAAACAACTCATTTTTGCCCACACCAGTCATAAGTGCAGTTGATAAGAGAGTAATATTTTTGTCCTAAAGTTTTATCAGAATTCACACCTTTTTGTAGCAATGAAATAATTTTTTTGATTTTTTCTTTGATTTTTGATTTTTTTTATTTATATACAATACCTTATGTCTATGTAGCGAGTGTTGGGTCGGTGGCTCCCAAACCAGTTGGCTTTAGGGCACCAGGTGTTAAGACACCCCTACGGACTTAATTACTCAGACTTCAGATATATATATTTTTTTGGCAACATCCTGATCCATGTAGCGAGTTTTGGGCCAGTGACTCCCAAACCAGTTGGCTTTAGGGCACTAGGTGTTAAAACACCCTTACAGACTTAATAACTCGGACCTCAGACATTTTTTTTCACTCCATTGCTTTTTGAGATGCTTCCTCCAATTAAACTAGAGCACTGAATATTACAAACTTTGCAATTATAGCTCATGTCCGTATGTTACCATGTATGTTGATAATACTTGTCAACTGAGCATATGAAGATCCATTTTAGTCAGTTTTATGGAGAATTCATAAATTAAATAATTCAAAAGGAAATAAACAAAAATTAACTTGTTCCGAAAAAATGGTTTGAGATACGTCTCAGGAGTGGAAACTCCTTACACAACTATCTCTCACCAATTTCACATTTTTAGTCAAAATAAAACACAAAAACGCAAAATATTTTTTGTAATTTTTGAAAAATTTCAAATTTTTTTGTATTTTTCGAAAATTTTGAAATAAAAACAACACACAAACTTAAAATAAGATACTAATCAACTAATTCCCTCCTCTAAAACCTAAATGAGACATTATCCCCAATGTCTTAAACAGTAGAATAAAGTTTAGAAGATAGTACCTGGTCAGCTGAAATTCTACACGAAAAGTTAAAGGTTAAGATCCAGATTAATCCGACGCCTTTTACCACGACCATCTTCGGACCAATTTATCTTTGAAAGGATAGGGTCAATTTGTGGTTCATAGGCTAAGATTTGGTCAATTAGATCCGTAGCAGTTCTGGCAGTGAAGAGGAGTTCTTTTAAGGTTTTGACACGATACCATATCTCCGGGCATCATCAAGAAACACGCAAAAAGAAAATCATAAAATCCATCAACGTTGTACAGTCCAAGCGGTTTCTGGTGTATGTTCAGGTTCGCCCAAGATAGCACTATAAAAATTTCCTCCAATGTGCCCAAGCCACCTGCAAAGCAAAGCAATAAAAGCAAGCACAGTTAATCATTTCTACCAATCGTTCAGACATACCTGGCATGATCAGTTCCTCTCCGTTTGATGGTTCAATAAGATTTGCCTCCGCCAAGGGTTTTGGAATGATTCCCAAAACGTGATTGCCTCCTTCCTGTACGGCCTTTCAAACGATCCCTATTAATCCAAGATTGCCTTCGCCATATACTAAGTGCATATTCCTTGCAGCTAAGACTCGACCCAACTCATGTGCTGCCCCTACGTATTGTGGCTTAGTACCAACACTAGTACCGCAAAACACACAGATGTTTTCAACTATCTTCTTGAAGTGGCTTCCATGTTTTACTCTAGATGTCTTTAAAAGTGCAATGATGAGTTGAATTTATAACACCTGAAAATGGTGAGTAATAATAGCACTAAATCTTCCAAAGGATGATTGTTGCTAAACAATAAAGAAATCGTGAAAGGTCAAAAGTCTGGATTCTGTCTACGAAAATAAAGATAATTACAACAGAAAAGAAAATCAAAGCAATAATTAAGGCAACAGAATTGTGTATGCAATACACCACTCGTTTGGTATATAAATCCATTAGGATTCGTCTCAAGATTTCATTCCTTACTCAACCATCGTTAATGAATTGGCTCTCATCTTTGTGATTGCCAAACACCATTCCTTCTGTCTTTAAATACTCCGTTTGTGCTTTTCCCTACAAAAATAACACACAAAATTAAAAACTCTACAACATGTATACACAAAATATAAAAATAGAAATTACAACAAAGTGCATGGGTTGCCTCCCTACTAGCGCTAAATTTTTCGTCTTCAGCCAGACATGACTGAAATCTATCCGTCAAGAAGGTTTCAGCGTCGTTTTGGATGTCCTATTAAAGACATTCCCGTGTGCGTTGCTTTTGAAGGGTCTGTTCCAACGGTAAGGTGGTAAAAAGAGTTTTGTCTCATTCAATGCTCGTACCACCTTTTTTTATCTTTGTCACTCCAGTAATTCCTGAAAAGAAAGAAAGAAAATCAGGAGGTCTTGTATGGTGCTTGACTTGGAATGGGAGTTCCATTCTGTCAAGCTTCTGGGTGATATCTTTGATTTGTACTCCCCAAAACAGTGATGTTTCGCCTGAATGCTCTAGATCTTTAATAAGTTCAAACATTTGCTCCTCCATTTGCTCTGCTTCTTGCTCCACCTTTTCTTCACAGATGAATTTTAAGATTTATGTATTCAATTCTTCATCCGTCATATGTGAAATGCATGCTCCATAAGTGTCAATCTGAGGATGTAAAGTTATGTTTATTTTTAGGTCTTCATCCTCTGATCTGATTGAAATGATTGGCTCAAGTAGATCTTCTTCAAACATTTTTGCAATGGAAGCTCCAAGATCTTCATTTGGAGGATAGAAAGTTTCATCCTCATTTGTTGGTACAGTTGGTACAAATAGCTCAGCTTCTTTATCCTCGTCAGAGTCAGAAGAATAATAAAAATCAAATTGAGACTTTGTTGGTTCAGGCTCCTGAACTGATACCTCTGATTCTTGATACTGCTCAGTCTCGTCCTCTGTTATGATGTCATGATGAATCTCAGGATATTCGAAGGCTTTTTCAGTATTATTTGAATTTGCTCTGTGAGATATGTTATTCAGGTTATCTGTTAATTTTCTAACTTGATATGTCATCCTCTGTATAGACGCCGCTTGACTCTGAATTTTTGTATCAAATTGAGCTTCCTGTTCCTCGAGGCAATCTTTGAGCATGTCAATCAACTGATCTTCCTCTGATGGTTCTGGTTATTGATGAAGATTGTAGATGGATGGTGGATAAGATGGAAATGTGATGATTCTTCATACCTTGAATGATTCCAATAATTCTGCCACTTCTGAAAGGTATATACATTGATTGCTCGGTGGTTACCATCACAAATCACACATCTCCCCATTTCGTTTTGATGAGCAAATGTTATTGCTTGATTCTAACATCCAGTGATAGTTGTTGGGCTGGACAACAGGCCTCAGAAAATCGGATGTTGTCCCTGCTCCCAGATTTGGGTGTATCTTCTTCTAGTAAGCTCGTATCTTTCAATCTCCCCATAATGTTCCATTTTTTCAACCACCTGAAAACAAAAGAAAGAAAAAAATTACAGATAAAAATAAAGAAAATTAGATACAAGTAAATTAGATAGTTTCAAAATTAATAACTCAAGACAATAAGTCCTCGGCAACTCCTCCTCCAAAAACTTGACCGGCGTAAACCACGTATAACGCAAGCGCACTGATGAGTGGTAATTATATCACTATTTCCCACTCATTTAACCTAATAGTTTGTATAGTTTCTTGAGTCTTGTGAAATATTTTGATGTGTTTTGTGTTATTTTGCAGATAAATAAAGTTTCAGGACATTCTGGAGGTGATTTGGAGGCAAAACAGCGAAAATTGGAAAACAAAAGCTTTTGTAATTTAGTCGCGTCGCGGCGCGCAATCCTTTGGAGTCACGACGCCTAACATGTGCAGAACAGTTCTAACATGCGCCGGGTCAACGTTCAGAATCTGAGAAAAGTTTGACTTTGCTAACGTGCGCCGTGCCACTGTCCCATCACAGCCGATCTGCTAACGTGCGCCGTGCCCATGTCATCATCCTACGTGCCGAAAGTCACCATTGCCACGTGTCGCCACGTGTCATTGCCACGTCATCATCCACATCACCTGTTCCCAAGTCAAAGTGCCACGTGGCCGCCACGTCATCATCAACCAATCACAACGTGCCACGTGTCGCAATTCTATGGTGCCGATAATCAAATTACCACATGTCGCCACGTCAGCGCCACATCAGTGCCACGTCAGCATCAATTATTGACTGACTTACCTTTTCTGACACGTGGCGGATAAGAATCTGAGCCGACCAATCAGAAGCTGCCACGTGTCACAAATTAAGATCCCAACCACATTGCCACGTGTCACCTTATCACCTTATCCAGAATCACCACGTGTCATCACCTCAGCGTGACACGCCTAACTGTTCCAGCGTAGCGACGCCAAAGGCCCTGGCGTCGCGACGCCCAGAGCCCACCGAGGCCTATAAATTGAGCTCGAGATTTCAGGTTAGTTGTACTTCTCTCTCACTTCTTTAATGTAAAATAGGGAATTTCTCTCTCTAGTTCTTTTATTTAAGTTTCGTAATTAATTTTAATTAAGTTCGTTAATAATAGTAATTTACTTTCTTATTTTTACAGTTTTTACTATTCACCATGAGGAGGTAACTTCCCACTACTAGGGTGAAAGTAATCTTTTACTATTGCTATTTAGATTAATCTCCATTAAATATAATATATTCACTATTTAAAATCTGACTTACTTAAAAAAGATACCGCTAATTGGTCGGTTGGTATTCATTTTAATCTGGTTTAAACCTGACTAATCAAGGATACCGCCAGATTGGTCGGTTGGTAATTAAACTTTCTTACCGCCTATATGGCAGGTTCATGGACAAATCTTTTTACCGCCTTAATGGCTGGTTGGACTTAATTTGACTTAATCAGGTTACTGCCTATATGGCTGGTTGGTAATGTTATCACAAGTTTATATATTATATTATGGGAGATATCTAAATTAGTAGTAGTAAAAATAATTCATTTTACCTTAGCATATTATTTTATTGCAATTTACTTTTCAGCTTTTACTTTACCGTAATTACTTTTCAGCATTTTTACTTTATGTCTTTTACTTTTAAGTTTTTTATAACCCTAGTTATGTGTCGTAACTAAGTTAGATATCTGGGGTTGTGATGAATTCCAATATCACCGGTTTATAAGAGGGTTAAATTATAGTTTGGGTAATATAAAGATTTATTTATTGAGTCTTAATCTTAATATTTTTTATTAACTGGCCACTAATAAAATTGACTAGGTAAACTTAAAATGAACTAGACATAGGATTTTAAGTTTAAGACCTTAGACTCAATAGCCCACGATCTTCCTTGAGGATAGATAACCCTTTAATAATTTCCTTACATGATAGACATATACCTGTCGGGCGGGAACCATAATTGGAACTTAATCTTAATGAATATGGTAATTTGGTTGACATAGACATATGGTTCAATTGATTATACTAGGTATTTGTAATTGACCATCGGAAAGGCTTTTACATAATTTAGTGTTCCAGGTTAATAAATCAATATATTACCCAACTATAAAATAACCACTTCATCTTTAAATGATATTGGAAGAAATCACAACCCTAGATAGTTTTTAATATTGAATTTTCTTAAAACTACTTTCGAACAATTTTATTTACTTGTTTTTAAATTTAGAATCGTCACCTTTTCAAATCAATCAAACAACCTGTTAGATACTAGTAATCATTTGACCTCATAAAATTTAGATTAGATATTAAGTCCTCGTGGGATCGATACTTTTTATACTACTTGAACGATACGTGCGCTTGCGTTATACGCGTGTGTTTTTACGCCGGTCAAGTTTTTGGCGCCGTTGCCGGGGACTTAATTATCTTTTACTATTAGTTTTGAGGTTAGATCGTTCTTGTATCTAATTTTTCTTTTTACTTATTATTTTTTGTTTTCTTGTGTTTCAGGTTCTCAAAACTACATGAGACGAACCAGAAGCTTTGAACTCCGACCGCTTGACCCAGAAATTGAAAGAACCATCAGACAGTTGAGAAGGGAAAGGCGAGAAGGCCAAGAAGCTTTAGTCAACATGGAACCTGAACCTTTGAACGTTGCACCACCGATTCCCATTCGAGACAGAACCATTCCGGTGGTCGACGGCTTCATTTCCTGTATTGTACTTTCTCCTTTACCAGCAAATGCGTGTGACATCAAAACATGCATCCAGATGATTCAGCAGTCAGTACAGTTTGGGGGAAATGCAACTGAAGATCCTAATTCCCACATCAGCAACTTCCTGGAAGTTTGCGGTACTTTCAATTACAACCGAGCAGCTGAAGAAGCAATGAGACTGCGGTTTTTCCATATATCCCTGAAAGACAGAGCTAAAGCTTGGCTACATTCGTTACCAGCAGGTTCCATCACAACTTGGAACACTCTAGCCACCAAATTCCTTGCAAAGTACTTTCCACCAGCCAGAACTGCAAAGTTAAGGAATGACATCACATCCTTCGTGCAACAAGATTCAGAATCCCTTTGCGAAGCTTGGGAAAGATTCAAAGATTTACTCCGGAAATGTCCTCATCATGAGATCGCAAAGTGGCTACAAGTCCAAACTTTCTACAATGGACTTTCTGGAATAATGAGAACCACAATTGATGCTGCTGCTGGAGGAGCTTTATGGCAAAAGGAGAAGATCAAGCCTGGGACTTAATTGAAGAAATGGCCAACAACTCCTTGTGGCCAACAGAGCAGATTCAAAGAATTGCAGGAATTTATGAAGTTGGAGCCAACACAGCACTGAATTCCAAGCTGGATGTGATTTGCAAAAATCTGGAAACTCTTAACATGAAAGTTAATGGTGGATCCACAAGTTCACCATTTGGAGGAGCACCTGAGTCAGAATCTTTCAACCAACATAAAGAAACGGTGAATTATGTCAACAATTTCAACAGACAGAGGAACAATCCATATTCCAACACCTACAACCCAGGGTGGAGGAATCATCCCAATTTCGCATGGAGCAACAATTCAGGGCAAATGAACAACCCACCACCCGGATTCCAACAACAGAACAAAGGCCAGGAGCAGACAAATGAATCAGGAATAACAGAAGTGTTGATCCACTTGAAAAAGATAGAAGCAAAACACGACTCTCAAGCAGCAAGATATGATGCTATGTTTCAATCCCAAACAGCATTAATTCAAAGTCAATCGGCTTCTATTAAAGCACTAGAGAATCAATTGGGACAACTGGACAATGCTCAGAGTTACAGACCGCCAGATACCCTTCCTAGCAACACAGAGCCAAATCCAAGGAACATTGGGAAGGAGCAATGTCATGCCATCATATTAAAAAGCGATACTGAAATCAATAAAGATGTTGGAGCCAAAACAACTGCTGAGGAAGTTCCAAAAGAAACAAAGCAACAAATGGAGGAAAAAGAAGCAAGGGAAAAAGAACAGATCACTCCACCTCCACCTTTTCCTCAGCGTCTTCAGAAAAACAAACTGGACAAGCAATTTGCTCGATTCTTGGAGGTGTTCAAAAAGCTGCATATCAACATTCCATTTGCAGAAGCGTTGGAACAAATGCCCAGCTATGCCAAATTTATGAAAGACATTCTTTCACGAAAGCGGAGATTGGGAGATTATGAGACAGTAGCATTATCAGAAGAATGCAGCGCCATCATTCAGAGAAAACTTCCTCCAAAGTTGAAAGATCCTGGCAGTTTCACTGTTCCTTGCACCATAGGAGAACATGACTTCGGTAAGGCTCTGTGTGATCAAGGTGCAAGTGTTAACTTGATGCCTTTTCTATTTTCAGGAAATTACAGATTGGAGAAACAATGCCCACTTCAGTCTCACTACAACTTGCTGATAGAACGCTCGTATTTCCAAGAGGCGTAGTTGAGGATGTGCTGGTCAAGGTTGACAAATTCATTTTCCCAGCAGATTTGATTGTCCTTGATATGGAGGAAGACGCATACGTGCCAATCATCATCGGGAGACCATTATTGGCTACAGGTCGAACCATTATTGATGTACAAAAAGGAGAACTAACCATGAGGGTACAAGACCAAGAAGTAACATTCAATGTTTTCAAGGCCATGAATTTCCCAGATGATGAAAAGAGGAGGAATGTTTCAGACTTGATGTGATACATAGTACCATCAGAACTCTGATGAAAGACAAAGTTCTACTGACAAACTTAAAGCATGTCAATTACCTGTGGAGCCTGAAGATAAAGCGCATTGCGTACTGAAGAAGCCTATTCTTGCACTACAAGCAACATAAGAGAAAAAGTTCCACCAGCTCAACGAATTGGAGGAATTTCACATACAACCTTTTGAGGATGCCAAATTGTACAGGGGAAAGGCAAGGAAAAGACATGATGAGAAGTTAGTGCGCATACAACTGGAACCAGGGCAGAAGGTACTGTTAAACAAATCAAGGGTGAAATTCTTCCCATGGAAGCCAAAATCACGGTGGTCAGGTCCATTTGTGATCACCAAGGTTTTACCAGACAGAGCCGTTGAGATACATGATCCTGACTCCAACAAAACTTTCAAGGTTAAAAACAAGCGTGTTAAGCACTACTGGGGAGAATCATTTGAGCGACAAAAAAAAGTGTCACACTTTCAGATCCCCTTAACGTTCGAGAAGTCACGTCTAGCTGACGACTTTAAACTTAGCGCTAGCAGGGAGGCAACCCATGCAATTTTTGTATATATTGTGATTTGGTGTGTTTTATTTTTGTGTGTTTAGTTTTTGCAGATTAAGACATTTCAGGATGGAAGAAGTTCTCGCAAATCTTCACAAGCAATCCTTCCTCTCCCCTCAAAAATCTCTGATGAAAGTCTACAAAGCTCGCTTGGAACGGATGAGACTACTGATGATCAAAGGTATTCCTACTGACATTCGTTGGGTAATTGAAGCACGGGTCCGATTGGCAGGTGAGTCTTCTGACTCTTTTATTTCACATCTCTCTGGTTTTGGAAGAAGCACCTATGCAAAAACGTAGAGCTAAGAAAATGGGTGTTTGTTACAAATGTGCACGCTTGGAATTGCAATACTCGTTGTCGTTCTTTAGGAATGTGTCTGATAATCGCGAAGATAAATTAAATCATTAGGGATGGCTTGAGTAAGGAGTCTTTGGATGATATATCTAAAACTCTTGAGACGCATCCCAGTGGATATGTTATATAGCCATTCGCAAATTACATACACAATTCCAAAAGGAAAGACAACAGTTAAGTCTCGGGAATCTGACTCAAAAAGACCCTGTTTGCCAATTTATAAGAAAATTGGATGGGAAGCTTGTCCCTGACGCATAGACGTCAATCAAGCCGCTACTTTTTTCTGTACATATTATATCTTTGTCTTTTCCTGATAATTGTGAATTGTTTTGTTGTTTTCTTTTATTTTCTCCGACAGGATCCAGACCTTTTTGACTATCACGATTTATTTTACTGTTTAACTAATAATTGTCATTTGGCAGGTACTAGTGCTATTATTTTACTCACCCTTTTCAGGTATTATAAATTCAACTCATCATTGCACTTTTGAAGACATCCAGAGTAAAACATGGAAGCCACTTCAAGAAGACGAGTTGAAAACATCTGTGTGTTTTGCGGTAGTAGTGTTTGTACTAAACCACAATACGTAGAAGCAGCACAAGAATTGGGTGGGTCGAGTCTTAGCTGCAAGAAATATGCACTTAGTATATGGCGGAGGCAATCTTGGACTTATGGGGATCGTTTCAAAGGCCGTACAGGAAGGAGGCAGTCACGTTTTGGGAATCATCCCAAAACCCTTGGCGAGGCAAATCTTATTGAACCATCAAACGGAGAGGAACTGATCGTGCCAGGTATGTCTGAACGACTGGTAGAAATGATTAACGTGCTGATGCTTTTATTGCTTTGCCAGGTGGCTTGGGCACATTGGAGGAAATTTTTATAGTACTATCTTGGGCGAACCTGAACATACACCAGAAACCAATTGGGCTGTTTAACGTTGATGGATTTTATGATTTTCTTTGTGTGTTTCTTGATGATGCCGGAGAAATGGGTTCGTGTCAAAACCTTTGAAAGAACTCTCTTTACTGCCAGAACTGCTCCGGATCTAATTGACCAACTCTTAGCCTATGAACCACAAGTTGACCCTATCATTTCAAAGATAAATTGGTCCGAGGACGATCGTGGTAAGAGGCGTCGAATTAATCTGGATCTTAACCTTAATTTCCTGTAGAATTTCAGCTAACCAGTATTATCTTCTAAACTCTTCTTCTACTGTTTAAGACATTGGGGACAATGTCTCATTTAGGTTTGGGGGAGGGAATTAGTTGATTAATATTTTCTTTTTAGTTGTGTGTTGTTTTTACTTTTAGTTCAAAATTTTCGAAAAATACAAAAAAATTGAAATTTTTTCAAAAATTACAAAACTATTTTGTGTTTTTGTTTTGACTAAAAAGGTGAAATTGGTAAGAGATAGCTGAGTAAGGAGTTTCCACTCCTGAGACGTATCTCAAACCTATTTCGAAACAAGTTAATTTTTGTTTATTTCCTTTTAAATTATTTAATTTGTAAATTCTCCATAAACGACTAAAATGGATCTTCATATGCTCAGTTGACAGATATTATCAAATGCATAGTAACATACGGACATGAGCTATAATTGAAAAGTTTGTAATATTCAGTGCTCTAGTTTAATTGGAGGAAGCATCTCAAAAAGCAATGGAGTAAAAAAAAAAAAAATAAAATAACATCTGAGATTCGAGTTATTAAGTCTGTAAGGGTGTTTTAACACCTAGTGCCTTAAAACCAACTGGTTTGGGAGTCACTGGCCCAAAGCTCGCTACATGGATCAAAGATGTTGCAAAAAATATATATATCTGAAGTCTGAGTAATTAAGTCCGTATGAGTGTCTTAACATCTGGTGCCATAAAGTCAACTGGTTTGGGAGCCACCGACCCAAAGCTCGCTACATAGACGAAAGATATTGTATATAAATAAATAAAAATAAAAAAAAATCAGAAAAATCAGAAAAATTATTCCATTGCTGCAAAAAGGTGTGAATTCTGATAAACTTTAGGACAAAAATATTACTCTCTTATCAACTACACTTGACTATTGTGGGCAAAAATGAGTTGTTTTAATATTTTGTTGGCTGTGTATATGGAGAATGGTAAATATAATTGGAGAATTTACTTATTCAGTAATTTAGAAGAAACAAAACACTAGTAACTTGGAGTAGAAGTTTCACCTGATTAGTCACTAACTTCTTTATTCTCTTTTCGCTTGTCTTTTTGCTTTTGTGTGCATTAGTTTCACTACCTTTTTTTTTTTGTAAATATTTGTGGGTATCATTGCTGTAAACCCTCACGAGACTACAACTAATCCACTAGGGACACCTAGGGGTTTAAAGGCTTGTTGCATACGTTAAATGCAATCGTGATCCCTACGAAAGTGGCTTAGTTAAATTTTATTATTTTATTTTGTGTTTTGCTCGAGGACTATCAAAATGTTAGGTTTGGGGGTGTGATGAGTGGTAATTATATCACTATTTCCCACTCATTTAACCTAATATTTTGTATAGTTTCTTGAGTCTTGTGAATATTTTGATGTGTTTTGTGTTATTTTGCAGATAAATAAAGTTTCAGGACATTCTGGAGGTGATTTGGAGCAAAACAGTGAAAATTGGAAAATATGGCATTTTTGTAATTTAGCCGCGTCGCGACGCGCAATCCCTTAGAGTCGCGACGCCTAACATGCGCCGGGTCCACGTGTCAGAATCTGAGAAAAGTTTGACTTTGCTAACGTGCGCCGTGCCACGTGTCACCATCATAGCCGATCTGTTAACGTGCGTCGTGCCACGTGTCATCATCCTATGATGCCGACAGTCTCCATCGCCATGTGTCGCCACGTGTCATTGCCACGGCATCATCCACATCACATGTTGACCAAGTCAAAGTGCCACGTGGCTGCCACATCATCATCAACCAATCACAGCGTGCCACGTGTCGTAATTCTATGATGCCGACAGTCAAATTACCACATGTCGCCATGTCAGCGCCACATCAGCGCCACGTCAGCATCAATTATTGACTGACTTATCCTTATCTGACACGTGGTGGATAAGAATCTGAGCCGATCAATCAGAAGCCGCCACGTGTCACAATAATTGAGATCCCAACCACCTTGCCACGTGTCACCTTATCACCTTATCCAGAATCACCACGTGTCATCACCTCAGCGTGCCACGCCTAACTGTTCCAGCGTAACGACGCCAAAGGCCTTGGCGTCGCGACGCACAGAGCCCACCGAGGCCTATAAATTGAGCTCGAGATTTCAGTTTTAGTTGTACCATTCTCTCTCACTTCTTTAATGTAAAGAGGGAATTTCTCTCTCTAGTTTCTTTTAATTTAAGTTTTGTAATTAATTTTAATTACGTTCTGTAATAATAGTAATTTACTTTCTTTATTTTTACAGTTTTTACTATTCCCATGATGAGGTAACTTCCCCCTGCTAGGGTGAAAGGTAATTCTTTTACTATTGCTATTTATATTAATCTCCCTTAAATATAATACATTCACTATTTAAAATCTGACTTAAAAAGGATACCACTATATTGGTCGGTTGGTAATTCATTTTAATCTGGTTTAAACCTGACTAATCAAGGATACCGCCAGATTGGTCGGTTGGTATTAACTTTCTTACCGCCTATTATGGCAGGTTCATGGACAAATCTTTTAGCGCCTTAATGGCTGGTTGGACTTAATTTGACTTAATCAGGTTACCCCTATATGGCTGGTTGGTAATGTTATCACAAGTTTATATATTATATTATGGGAGATATCTAAATTAGTAGTAGTAAAAATAATTCATTTTACCTTAGCATATTATTTTATTGCAATTTACTTTTCAGCTTTTACTTTACCGTAATTAGTTTCAGCATTTTTACTTAATGTCTTTTACTTTTAAGTTTTTATTAACCCTAGTTATGTGTCCGTAACTAAGTTAGATATCTGGGGTGGTGATCAATTCCAATATCACTGGTTTATAAGGAGTTAAATTATAGTTTGGGCAATATAAAGATTTATTTATTGAGTCTTAATCTTAATACTTTTTATTAACTGGCCACTAATAAAATTGACTAGGTAAACTTAAAATGAACTAGACATAGGGATTTTAAGTTTAAGACCTTAGACTCAATAGCCCACGATCTTCCTTGAGGATAGATAACCCTTTAATAAATTTCCTTACATGATAGACATATACCTGTCGGGCGGGGGTAACCATAATTGGAACTTAATCTTAATAAATCTAGGTAATTTGGTTGACATAGACTTATGGTTCAATTGGATTATACTAGGTATTTGTAATTGACCATCGGAATAGGCTTTTACATAATTTAGTGTTCCAAGTTAATAATCAATATATTACCAACCAGACAATCTGGCGGTATCCTTTTTAAGTCAATTTTTAAATAGTGAATATATTATATTTAAGGGAGATTAATCTAAATAGCAATAGTAAAAGAATTCCTTTCACCCTAGCAGGGGGAAGTTACCTCCTCATGGTTGAATAGTAAAAACTGTAAAAAGTAAAGAAAGTAAATTACTATTATTACAGAATGTAATTAAAATTTAATTACAAATCTGAAATTAAAAGAAACTAGATAGAAAACTCCCTATTTACATCAGAGAAATTAGAGAGGAAGGTACATCTGAAATCGGAAAACTGAGCTGAATTTATAGACCCCGGTAGGCTTCCCGCATCGCGACGCGCCACGTGTCAGCTTGTGATTGGTTTCTTCAGATTCTTATCTTCCACGTGGCATTTCGGATAAATGACTCAATAATTGTGCTGACGTGTCAGTGACGTGGCGCTGACATGGCGACACGTGGCGAAAGTGATTGTCGGCACCAAAGGATTACGACACGTGGCACGCTGTGATTGGTTGTTGATGATGTGGCGATGACATGGTACTTTGACTTAGTCAACCGGTGATGATGTGGGCGATGACATGGCAGACACATGGAGTGACATATGGCGACACGTGGCAATGGCGATTGTCGACACCGTAGGATGATGACATGTGGCACGACGCACGTTTGCAGATCGGCTGTGATGGTGACACATGGCACGACGCACGTTAGCAAAGTCAAACTTCTCCGATTCTGACTTGTGGACCCGGCGCGCACGTTAGCATTGTCTTGGTGCATGTTAGGCGTCGCGACGTGCCAAAATTACCAAAATGCCCTTTTGTCCAATTTTCATTGTTTTGGCCCCAAATCACCTCCAGAGAGTCCTGAAACTTTATTTATCTATAAAATAACACAAAACACATCAAAATATTCACAAAACTCAAGAAACTATACAAATATTAGGTTAAATGAGTGGGAAATAGTGATATAATTACCACTCATCACTTGCGTGGAAAAATAAGTGCACAACGAGTCAATACTAAGACTTTATTTTATGAGCGGGACACATCCAGTGAAATTCCATCTCATGACACACCAAATCCACAAAATAGGTGTTCAAACCCAACATCACTAGGATATGAAAATAAGAACATTGATAACATGCTATAATATTCCCCCTAAATATTAGCTCTTAAATAAACTCTTTCGAGTGAAAGGTTTTCGCCCTTATCTTTCGAATTTTCCTCATTTGCTTTTTGCACTTGAGACACATTTGAACTTTTTTTAAGGGGATAACATAAGTTCATCTAGTCAAATGTCACACTATTTAGTGATCTGAGTATGACAGAAATTAGATTGTTAGTCCAAAAACTCATACATGCGGCCAAGCCTTAAGACACATAAACATGTATGTGAAATGCAAGAACAAGATTTACTAAGGATTTCATCACGCACACTCATGCACATAGAGCATCAAGAAAAATAAAATCATATTACACATGTATAACCATATATCTTACATACCCATGACCATATGAAAATACTTTTACAAGCTCTTTCAATTATATACCAGATCCACATGCACATGCTTTTACATCATTTCAAGCCATAAAATCTTTTTGGTCTTTTTCATTATATATATATATATATATATATAAGCCAAATTTGGACCAAGGGAAAATCGTCTTTTCACTTCAGGCTAAATATCAAATAAAATCCAAATTCCTAACAGTATCCGACCTAAAAGACTTAAAGCTATTCTTGTCAACCCAAAAGACACACAATAATTCTTCAACTGCCATATTCCCATCTTTTACCAACAAAAATACTAACCCACCCTCATATACAAATTCTTCTCATAAAAGCCAAAAACCTCAAAACACGTTGTAGGCCGCCTCATAAATGTAGTCTCTGTGTCAACTAAAAATGTGGAATCTATCAGCTTATAAATATGAGCAAAATTGAGAGATATTTGTTGGACAATTATGACCCAAAGCATCACTATTTGCACAGATCATGGTGTTGTGTACAAATTAACTATGTGACAAAGGAATTGCCCTTTTATCATTTGTAATTAGATTACCAAGATGTATAAATGATAAAAGGTCCATATGATTAGTTCCAGATTGAGATGATATGAGACAGTATCAATCCACGAAGTTTAATCATTAAATATCCCTAGTCGTAGTATTATCGAGATTGGACATCGATATAAGCGGAATAGACTAGTATTACACTTGTGTGCGGTGTGGGAGCATAACAGCATAGTTCTCATATATTTGGGTATAGGATACTCATGCAAGTGTAATAGGAGGTTGTGTTACCGATGTGGTACGGAAACAGCTTCTCTCTGGATAGACCCCTCAGAATTCCATTGGTAGTATGACTATGTGTCTATGGAAGTCCGAATCAGGGTAGGTGTATTTGGTCTTAACTGAGACTTGCACCGCTAATACTTGCAACAATCAATATACTTTGGTTTTGGTCGTCCAGGGCTTTAACAGGTTCTGTGTACGCCTCTTCTGGGTATATTGAGAATCGTAGTGTATTGGGTGTGATGTCAAGATGGAAGTATCACTCCAGTCATAGTGGAGATGATGATCACGTAGGATACGGAACTGGTGCTCTTTTATGCTGCAGCTATCGGGATAATATGACTAGGTCATGATTATCCGATTATAGAGACTAGTTACCAGAGATCCGATATGTGCTTCGTACGGGGCAGACACAATTCCAGCCCCAGGCCTAGCACGTGACATTCGATGCTGGATCGTAATACGCAATACTACGTATACTACGCCTGATAAAGATCACATATTCCTTTAAGAATATTTCTGGAGAATTGGGTAGGCACGGTGCTTTGCTAGAAGCCAACCATGTCTTGTAAATCGGTAAAAACGTAGTACTAGGTACGTACGTGTTCGGATAGTCCGACGACCGGATTTACTGCCAACATATCCGGGGATCTCATGGGTCGCTTCCCGAAGATTCACCGATGACGTATGACTCGCACTTTATTAATCTGGGATTAATTAGTAGAGAGAGAAAATTAATCTGGGATTAATTACGGAGATATTTTATCTGGGATAAAATATTATTTAAAGAGAGAGAACGATTAATTTGGAATTAATCGATAAAATAATATATTCGATATATTATACGAAATTAGATTTCGACGCGGAATTAAAATAGATTTTATTCGGGCAAACGAGTTAATTTAGAATTAATTCGCTAGCGACGTGAATAGTAATTTTGCTAGGCATAATTATTTAATTAAATTTGATTTAATTACGTCGCAACGGAAAATTCGTTAATTCGGAATTAGCGAACCCGAGCCGGGAGTGTTTGCGGGCCCACTCGCATTTCGAATTCAAGTGCGGCCCACAAGTCACATCAAGCGTCAAATCACTTGTCATTCAAGTGATGGATGTCTTATCACTTTGAGTGATTGACAACTAGTCACTATTCATGAGTGATGTAAGTGGTTTGAATGCTTTAATGCTTTTGTACTTTGGAATTGGATTTTTAATTAGGTTTTGGAAAACCAAATACAAAACAACACACTTCACCTTCTCTCTTCTCTCTCTCTCCTTCGGCCAAGGGCCACTTCTCTCTCAAATTTCTGCCTAATGTGAGAGCAACAGGAAGAAATATGGAAAATTTGTGGCAAAATTTCCATGCTAGCACATGAAGAGTCATCCAAAGGTGATAGGGAAACAAACCCATGAGCATGGAATCACCAACACAAAGCTTGGAGCTTGGAGATCCATCATGGAGTTGACCGAAAATGAGGAGCACAAAGAAGCACCATTGCGAGAGCTTGAAGGAATTTTTTTGTTGTTCTCGCATCGCAAAAGCCGATCAATGTAAGTATGATTCCGCCATACTCTTTTGAGTATTCACACATGTTCTTGCTTGAATTGATCTTGGGACTAACCTAGAAACCCAACAATGGTATCTTGAGCCATTTTGAGCATGAAATATAATTAGGGTAAAATTTGGGTAAATTGGATTTGAGCATGTTTTGACTAATTATTGTTGAGCATGCTTGTATATGGATGACTTGGAGTTGTGTTTGTGATCAATTTTGTGAAAATGGATTGGATCAATTTTTCCCCAAATTATAGGCTTGGCCGAATGTAATGCTACCTAAATCATGGTGATTTTGTTTTTTGATCATTGGATGAGTTGAATCATTTGGGAAATGTTGATTTAGGATTTAATTGGATTGAATTCGGAATCGGACATGAAATCCCTAATTGCCGTGAGTGATTAAGCATGAAAATGATTGATTTTTGATTCAATTGTGTTGGACATGTGTTGATGATAATAAGCATAATTAATTGAGTAAATTAGTGTTTTGGAAATGTTAATTTGGTTAATTAATTATGGCTATACACTTAGATTAATTTAATTATGAAATTGGAATTTGTAATTTAATTAATTGGGCCAAATTTGGAATTGGGCTTGTAAAGTTGTATTGGGCTTAATGGGCTTGGTTGGGCCAAGTTTGGTTTAGGCTAATTGGTTGGATCCAATGGGCCCAAAACCATATCCATAAAGTCCAAATATAATTAATGGACCTTTATTTTAATTGGGCCTAATGGGCCTAAATTGTTCTTGGCAAATAAGGGTGATTCCTTAAATGGGCTTTGGTATTTGGGTTTGACCCATATTGACCAAAAGTCCATGCCTTAGAAATTAATTGAAAGCCCATTGGACTTTAATTAAATTGAATTGGATGTTAATGGGCTTTGAGACCCGTAACGATTAGATTTAGAATCTAAGTCGTAAAGGCACATTAAAAAGTGTAATTATTTAATTTAGAATTAAATATAGAATTAGTATTAAATACAAATTAAATTGGATTTAATGTTGTAGTTTAATATAATTCAAGAATTCGTACTTTGAGTACTTATTCGCAAAACGAGTTGGACTCGCGCAAAATCAAATCGTTGTTTGAACATTGGATGGTCATTAATTTCAGATTAATTAATTGGATTAGATTGATTGATAACATGCTTGTGTGAATACATGGATGCGATGTATGAATAATGTATATCGGATGGATATTAGATGGGTGAGGGCAATTTTGGAAATTGTTGTAATAATTTAGAATTTATTAATTGGACCTGCGTGTCCAGCCTATTACCTCTTGACTCTTTGTATTTCTCTTCTCACCTATTCCCCTCAATGTAAATGAGTTTCTTTAGAAGTGTATGTAATCGGGTAGAAGTAATATTTGTGCTAGCGGAGAGAGAGAGGAAATAGAGAGATTTGTTCTAGGAACAATGTGTTAAGTATCCATCCGCATATCATTATTATTTTATTTACGCGCCTTATTATGTTTTAGAATGCATGTTTAAGGGTGTATGATGATGAGACCTAACAAAGATAATATTAATGGTTGCCAATTACGCGAAAAACCCTCAACACATATTAAGCGTTTTTCCTTCCATTGAGTGATTCTTACTCAAGATCCAAGATTGGCACTGGTTTGTTGGCCAAAGTCAAGACCTTTGTCCGTCGCGGATGTGTTTGAATCATGAAGGCTTTGTTCCATATCGGTGTCTTGTCCAAGTTGTGATTTGTTGGCCAAAGTCAAGATCACTTCTTGTCCATCGACATCGATTACGAAGCTTTCCAAGGTCAATGGGTTCCGCTTAACTGGGATCATTAAGTTTGTTGTGCCAAAGCCAAGGCTTAGTTGATTCAGAGGAAAAAGGTTAGGGAATATATTGGATATATTGGCATATATAAGATATATGTTTCGGACTTGGATGTCCACCTACTGGATCTAGGAATTGGATGGGATCCAATTGATCTTAGAGATCTACCTAGTTAATTATCATACAATTTGTTGGCCAAAGTCAAGATTGTGTGTTATTTAACGGGATCCTAGCCCACTAGGAAACAAGGTTTCCCGAGTACTCACAGAGGTTAGAGGAGGCGAAAGAGGGACAGAAGTAAAATATTAGAGGCAGTATTAATTTGCAATATTGTTTAGTTACTTGCCAATACGCGCTCATTTCAATTTTCGTCATCAAAAAATTTATATATTAGTTGGACTAATATTTAATCGTTGTTTTAATTAAACAGTTGGACTGTATTCAAACTACTTCAATTATAGTTGATTATATAATTGGATTATAGTAATCAATATAATTGAATTAACCAATTAAATTATAGTTGATTATATAGTTAGACTATAGTAATCATTATATTAATAGTACCTAAAATCGTTGATTGGATAGTTGGACTATAGCAATCAAGATAACTGAAAGATTAACGTTTTAAAACATAAACCTGGGTGAAAAATTTTTAAACGGCTTTAATTTTCAAATTGGGAATAAAACTCAGGATAGTCCTGAAAGAGACGAGAAGTTACTTTATTTGATATAGTGACGTCTCGAGCCTAAGCCCGGAGTTGAGCAAATAGTAGAACATGATATTTGGAATATTCATGTGATGATAACTTTAGTGCTTAATCCGTTATGCTTGCCGCAAAGACTCCTTAATTTCTTAGTCAGAACTAAGGATTAGATCCTTATATGTATGATAATTGAAATTGAAGGATCTTCATAGATCTATCCTTAGATCTTAGAAGTACAAATTGCAAATAGAAAACTCTTGGAGAGTTAATGGCTATACTCAAGGAGACAAAGCCAGAGTTTGCAATAGGGCAAGAAGCGCAAGACACATCTTACTTCGACATCCAGAAGGCCAAGGCTTGGCCAAAGGCTTCTGGGGTGTGGAAAAGGGGCAAAGGCAAAATCATTATAATCTTCTGGGAAGACATAGGACATATCCCAAAATGTCTGCCTAAACTGTGACAAACGGGGTCACTAGAAGCGTGACTGCCGTATGGATAAGGCAGACATGAAGGAAGAGAAGAGGGGCAAGGCTCCAGCTTCAAATATGTTTGTCATAAACATGTTCACTACTAGTATTAAAATCGGATTTTAGATACTGGATGTGGTACATAAATATGTACTGTGTGCAGAATCTGCTGATAAGCAGGATACTGACTTCAGTTGAGATTTATCTACGAGTCGGAAACGGGACGAGAGTCGCTGTGTTTTAACCGTAGAAACCTAAGTTTAGGAACTACCCTTGGTGTGTGTACTTAAATTAGGAAACTGTTAAAATGTAACTAGTTTGACTAGAAACATTATCTCTATATCAGGGTTAACCCGTTGCGGGTATACCTTTATATTCTAGAACACTAAAGTGTTTTATTTTATAAAGATGATATTGAGATAAACACATTAGATGTGAATAACAGTATTTATATTTGAATATAAATAAATCTCAAACGTATAACATGACAAACAAATAGCTCAAACTGAATTAATCAGTTGAGACTTATAAGTGGCATTGTTGTCTGGGACACAATTAACAAGACTCGTATATCCACACTTTCGAAGAGTGGATACTAGGACAGATTTGATTCTATTCAAAAAAGTCTACGAATCTAGTTTATTAGGCAAAGTGCCTAAAACACCTTTTACTTGGTAAAAGTGCAAGTGCCACCGATCTGTTAGCCCTCGTTCATAGTGACGTAAAGGGCCCATGTCTAGCTAGGCTAGAGGTGGATATGAATACTTCGTAACCTTTACGGATGTGGCATCGCGTTATGGTTATGTGTTTCTTTTGAAACACAGATCGAAAACTTTTGATTAATTCAAAGAGTTTCGACACGAAGTAGACAAACAGATCGGCTAAAGTATTAAACCGTCACGGTTAGACCATGTTGAAAATACTTAAGCAATAAGTTTCTCAAATACTTGAAAGAGTATAGTATTCTTTCAATGAGGACTCCTCCCGGAACACGTCAATTGACGGTGTGTCGAACAGAGAAACCAAATTTGTTGGACATGATAAGGTTAATCATGAGTCGCTCTGAGCTACCATTTCCTTCAAAGGATACGCATTAATCAGTGCAAAACTTATTTTGAATAAGGTTCCATAAAAATCTGTTAGACAGACTTCATATTAGATATGAACAGGAAAGAAACCGGGTTTTCTCATTCCTGAAGATTTGGGAATGCTGGGCATATGTTTGGATGATACCAAACTAGAACCCAAATCGGATAAGTGCCTAATTGTAGGTTATCCTAAGGATAACCAAAGTATAGTACTTATACAACTCACAGAGAACAATGTAATTGTTGCTCGCCATGCGGTTTCCTAAGAGGAATACCTATATACAGTCGTAAGTGGGAGAAAAGTAAAACTCGATGAAAATCGGAGTAATACTATTCCAGGCACCGATTCCTTAATGGAACACAAATAGTTCATCAAGGATGAAACTATACCAATAATCTTCGAATACACAAGAACCGCGAAAGTCGGAGAGAGTCAGAAAACAACCTGGGAGGTATGGGTTTCTGATCTCACCTCATAAAGATGTCAATCTTATTGAGGAATACGAACTGACTACGTATGAGGAAGTGATACAAGGTATCGACTCCCTATTATGGCAAAGTGCCATGAAGTCCAAAATGGATTCCATGTATACCAACCAAGTTTAGACACTGGTTGTTGTACCGGAAGGCATTGTGCCTATTGGTACTATATAAGTCTTCAAGGAAGACATACATGGAAGGCAACATACCAACGTACTAAGCTGGGCTTGTAGCGAAAATGTATCGTTATCGACATTATGTCGATTACGAAGAAACCTTTTACTTGTTGCCATGGTTAAATCCATTTGGATAATGCTTGCCAATGCTACATGTTTCATTTATGAAATATGGCAGCTGAACATCAAAATCGCTTTCCTTAAACGGAAACCTTTTAGAGGATGTTTATAACATCCTGACGGTTTTTTCGTACCAAAACGGCAAACAAGGTTTGCAAGTTATTCGATACATTATGGATTGAAGCAAGCATAGCGTTCTTGGAATTATCATTTGATGTAATCATAATGGTATATGATTTAATTCAAAACGAAATGATTCTTGTGTATATAAGGAGTTAGTGGGAGCGCACTGACAATGAATGCCCTAATAATGATGATATGTCATTCAAGGATAATTTCTAACTATGGAGAATGAGGAACTTGAAGTGACTGGGTTTCACTGCTGCAAGTTTCCTAACGATAAAAACGGACTATAAGTCGTAACAAACTCCAGTATTCCTTTATGACGGTTCCTTTTGAATAAAGGAACAAGTGAGTTGGAATTCCAAGCAAGATTTGTTACCGAAAATAAATAAACAACAAAAGCGAAATATTATTGCGCTCTGAGGCAGCAATATAAGCCATTGGGATTAATAAAAAAATCCTAATTAGATTATGGTAGTTCTGTTAGCAGCCGAGCTAGGCTACAACACAGGCTAAAGAATTAATGGTCTCATCAACGATCAAGATATATACTTCAAATATTCATCTGATTCGAATAAATCGCATCAGATGATAACACTGCAAATCCACTGACGAAAGTCTTTCCTCAGCAGAAGTTTGAGCGAACCGTACATAGTTCGGGTGTAGGACACTTGAGTGATTGGCTATAGGCCAAGTGGGAGATTGTTGGACAATTATGACCCATAGCATCACTATTTTTACAGATCATAGTGTTGTTGTACAAATTAACTATGTGACAAAGGAAATTTCCCTTTTATCATTTGTAATTAGATTACCAAGATGTATAAATGATAAAAGGTCAATATGATTAGTTCCGGATTGAGATGATATGAGACAGTATCAATCCACGAAGGTTTAATCATTAAAATATCCCTAGTCGTAGTATTATCGAGATTGAACATCGATAATACGAATAGACTAGTATTACACTTGCGCGTTGTTGTGGAGCATAACGGCATAGTTCTCATATATTTGGGTATAAGATACTCATGCAAGTGTAATAGGAGGTTGTGTTTACCGATGGTACGGAAACAACTTCTCTCTGGATAGACCCCTCAGAATTTCATTGGTAGTATGACTATGTGTCTATGGAAGTCCGAATCATGGTAGGTGTATTTGGTCTTAACCCGAGACTTGCACCGCTAATACTTGCGACAATCAATATACTTTGGTTTTTGGTCGTCCAGGGCTTTAACAGGTTCTGTGTACGCCTCTTCTGGGTATATTGAGAATCGTAATGTATTGGGTGTGATGTCAAGATGGAAGTATCACTTCAGTTATAGTGGAGATGATGATCACGTAGGATACGGAAACTGGTGCTCTTTTATGCTACAGTATCGGGAATATGACTAGGTCATGATTATCCGATTATGAGACTAGTTACCAGAGATCCGATATGTGCTTCGTACGGGGCAGACAACAATTCCAGCCTCAGGCCTAACATGTGACATTCGATACTAGATCGTAATACACAATACTACGTATACTACGCCTGATAAAGATCACATATTCCTTTAAGAATATTTCTGGAGAATTGGGTAGGCACGGTTCTTTGCTAAAAGCCAACCATGTCTTGTAAATCGGTAAAAACGTAGTACTAGGTACGTACGTGTTCGGATAGTCCGACGACCGGATTTACTGCCAACATATCCGGGGATCTCATGGGTCGCTTCCCGAAGATTCACCGATGACGTATGACTCGCACTTTATTAATCTGGGATTAATTAGTAGAGAGAGAAAATTAATCTGGGATTAATTACGGAGATATTTTATCTGGGATAAAATATTATCTAAAGAGAGAGAACGATTAATTTGAAATTAATCGATAAAATAATATATTTGATATATTATACGAAATTAGATTTCGAAGTGGAATTAAAATTAGATTTTAATTGGCAAACGAGTTAATTTAGAATTAATTCGCTAAGCGACGTGAATAGTAATTTTGCTAGGCAAATTATTTAATTAAATTTGATTTAATTACGTCGCAACGGAAAATTCGTTAATTCGGAATTAGCAACCCGAGCCCGGGAGTGTTTGCGGGCCCACTCGCATTTCGAATTCAAGTGCGGCCCACAAGTCACATCAAGTGTCAAATCACTTGTCTTTCAAGTGATGGATGTCTCATCACTTTGAGTGATTGAAAACTAGTCACTATTCATGAGTGATGTAAGTGGTTGAATGACTTTAATGTTTGTACTTTTGGAATTTGATTTTTGGTATTAGGTTTTTGGAAAACCAAATACAAAAACCAACACACTTCACCTTCTCTCTTCCTCTCATTCTCCTTTCGGCCAAGGGCCACTTCTCTCTCAATTTCTTGCCTAATGCTGAGAGCAACAAGGAAGAAATATGGAAAATTTGTGGCAAATTTTCCAATGCTAGCACATGAAGAGTCATCCAAAGGTGATAGGGAAACAAAACCCTTGAGCATGGAATCACCAACACAAAGCTTGGAGCTTGGAGATCCATCCATGGAGTTGACCGAAAATGATGGAGCACAAAGAAGCACCATTGCCGAGAGCTTCAAGGATATTTGTTGTTCCTCGCATCACAAAAGCCAATCAATGTAAGTATGATTCCGCCATACTTGTTTTGAGTATTCACACAATTTCTATGCTTAAATTGATCTTGGGACTAACCTAGAAACCCAACAATGGTATCTTGAGCCATTTTGAGCATGAAATATACTTAGGGTAAAATTTGGGTAAATTGGATTTGAGCATATTTTGACTAAATTATCCACAACCAGTAGATAGAAGGATCCATCAGAGAATGTGCATCACCCTTTCAATCGAGACTTCAACCGCCGACCCTTATCTTACAGGGTCCCAGAAAATACATCTCCAAATAGAGAGAGACTCTCAGAATATAATTTCATTATTTCCCCAAAAGAATTGATTTCAGTCCTAAAAAAGATGAGTAATGAAGTGAGATGGCCCCTGCACTCTAAAGAGAATTCTATCATAAAAGATACCAACAAATGGTGTGAGTTTCATAGAGATTATGGCCATACGACAATAGATTATGTAGCACTGAGATTGGAGGTCTTGGACCTACTGAATAAAGGCTACTTGAAAGACTTACTCACATAGAAGGGTAATGCTACGATAGCCCAAAGAGACGAAGGGGGAGACGACCCCCACCCATCACCATCAATAAATAATAAGGTGAACTTTATGTCGGGCAAATCTGAGGTCAGTGGTGTCACTTACTCTATCGCCATGCGACATTCAAGAGCAGCAGCAGTAGGTTTTCCCACTCTATGATTTCATTAGAAAGGATGTTCACCAACTTGACAATAGAATTCCCAGATGATAGCAGCTTCAATAAGATAAACCCTCATCATGACGCTCTGGTGATTTCTTTGTAGGTTGCAAACTTCATGATCAAACGAGTATTAGTTGATACAGAGCCCTCAGCCAACATCATATTCACCAATGCCCTTTCAGATATGGGGGCCAAGATAGAGAAGATCAACCGGAGGTCGATGATGCTAATAGGATTTAGTTGTGAACAAAAATTCATCACGGGAGAAATATCTCTTCCAAACTACACAAGAGGAGTTAACAAAATGACCACATTCTTGGTCTTGGAATGTCCCTCAGCCTACAACTTAATTGTATGATGGCCTTGGATTCATGAAATGAGAGCAGTCTCATCCACCTACCATCAAATGCTGAAGTTCCCCAATAAGTGCGGGATCCAAGAGATAAAGGGGGACAGATCCGCTTTCAGAAGTTGCTATCAGACGACTCTAAAAGCAAAACCTTAGTCTACATAGCAATTACAGAAGGCATCTGGTGCTACGGAGCCAAATCCGCCAAGCATAGAAGAGCTTGACGAGGTCCAAATTCACCCACAACATACTGATCATAAAGCTCAGATTGGGGCTAATATAGAGCCCAAGCTATGAGCTGACTTAATTGATTTCTTGAAGAAGCGACATGACTGTTTCGCATGGACTCACAAAGATATGACTGGGATCGATCCTGAGTTGATTACCCATGAACTTCATGTGGACCCAGACTACCCTCATGTCAGAAAAAAAAGTTCACTCCAGAGAGGAACTGTTGTGATATTTTATATCATACCACAAGTATACAATGTCAAATTTTAGTAAAGATAAGTGAAAGAGTGTCGAACCCACAGGATTGTATTCAACTCACACTAAGTACTATAATTAGTAAACCTAATTTTATTTAGAATGCAACTAAACTTAGATTAGAAACAAAATAATTAAGAAACAAAACGTTTGATAAAGATAGACTAGGATATATAGATTCTAGAGTCTGATTTCACCTAGCTATTCTATATGTATTTGTTATGTCAATCAATTCTTATTCAGTTTAGTAGTTTATAAGACAAGAATCCTAAGTTATTCTAACTCCCTCTCCCGAGTACCGAGTGAATATATTATCAATTACAAACTCGGATATCCCTATAAAAATCTAGTAATTAACAATTCATTATGCTCTGTGATTCTTTGTTAATGACATCAAATGGACTATAGATTCTCCCGAACTCTATAAATCTCCTAGGTTATATTCTCTAGATCCCATTCAAAATCCCCTCTCCCGAGTGATAGATTTTAAACATTCATCAACTTGATTTGTGGTCAACAAACTAGAAGCATTAAACACAAGAGAATATAAATAAACTGAAATAAAACTTTGCGACAATTAATTTGGAAAATAATATATAAGTTCAAGCATTGGCTACATCATCCTCTAGAATAATAGAGTTAGTTCATGACCAAATATAAAAACAATGAAAATAAGGTCATGAATCTAATAAAAATCATTAGAGTTTAAAGAAAGAAACAAGAAGATTAAACCTGAATCATATCCATTCGCCTTCAGACGTCACCGTCTTCGTCTCCTCTTGTCGCTCTTCAATCTTCCTCCTTGGATCTTTCAAACAATATATGTTTAGACTCTTTAGTTGTGTATTAGCCTCTCCTTAGGGTTTTGGATGAGCTTCTATATTTATAGGAAAGTCTTGGAGTCCTTGTGCATGTAAAATACGACTTAATTAAGATTCTAGGCTTCTGTCGCAGCGTCGCGGTGCCGGAATTGGTGTCACGACGCCAGGCTAAATCTTTAGGATGGTGATTTCTACGTATTTATCCTTCCCGCGTGCTTCTGATACACCCATAAGGTCCCAAAACACGTACATTTGCTCCAAGATCCATGTTCCAATGCTTCCTACTAACAAAACATAAAAAAATTCAAAATATATTAAATGATACGGAATCTAACAAAATAGTAAGCTAAGAATGTAGGAATAAGTGGGTATAAAATGCATTTATCAAGAACCAAATCATTGATGAAGAAATTCAAAAGCTACTATAAATGGAACCATCAAAGAAGTCCAATATCCTGACGGGCTTGCAAACGTAGTCATTGTTCGAAAGAAGAATGAGAAGTGGCAAGTTTGCATTGACTACACTGATTTGAATAAGGCATGTCCAAAGGATTCATTCCGCCTACCCCATATTGATTTGATGGTCGATGCAACAGTTAAACATGAGTTGTTGAGCTTCATGGATGCCTACTCAGGCTATAATCAAATCCTCATGCATCCAAACGACCAAGAGAATACAGCTTTCGTAACCAACATAGGTATCTATTACTATAAAATGATGCCATTGAGGCTTAAGAACGCTGGAGCCACCTACTAGCGTCTTGTCAATAAAATGTTCTCTCCATAAATTGGAAAAATATGGAGGTATACATAGATGACATGTTAGTAAAATATTTAGAAGATAAACAACATCTGACACACATAGAGCAGACATTTGACACAATGAGGAGATATGACATGAAACTGAATCTCACGAAATGCACTTTTGGTGTCGCTTCGGGTAAGTTTCTCGGGTATATGGTCACTCGACGAGGGATAGAAGACAATCTAGATCAAATCAAATCTAATCTTAATATTCCTTCCCCACTAGCCCGAAGGATTTCATGCGACTCGCATGGAGGATCGCTGCTCTGAATAGGTTCATCTTCAATTTTACAGACAAAAGTTTTTTGTTCTTTTTAGCCCTCAAGAAAGTAAAGAACTTCGAGTGGACCCCAGTCTGTGAAGAAACTTTGAAGGAACTCAAGAGATATTTGACTGCTCCACCACTCCTTTCGAAGCCAGTCGATGATGAAGTGCCTACCTATGAGTTTCAGAGTAGGCAGTGAGCACGATCTTGATCAAAGAAGAAGAAAGTACTTAACCCCAGTCTACTATGCGAGAAAAGCTATACTCGATGTAGAGACACACAACACTCAAATGGAGAAGTTAGTGTTTGTTTTGATAATAGCGGCTCAAAAGCTACACCCATATTTTCAAGGGCATCATATCACCGTTTATACTTTCTATCATTTGAGTAACATACTCCATAAACCCGAGCTCTCAGGTAGATTGAAAAAATAGGATGTGGAACTTGTAGAGCATGATATCACTTACCAACCATGAACCGCTATAAAATCTCAAGCCCTTGTAGATTTCATAGCCGACTTCAGCCTCATCCTATAAGTCCTAGCCGAGTTGAAAGTCTATTGTGTCCAATCAACAACTACTTGGAAACGCGCAGTCGACAGATCCAGTAGTAGGCGAGGCTGCGGGTTGGGAGTTGTGATCACCATCCCTGAGGGTGACACATTACAACAAGCAGTTAAGTGTGGTTTCAAAGTCACCAACAATGAAGTCGCGTATGAAGCCCTTATAGCTGGTTTGGCCTTGGCCAATGAACTAGGAGCCATGAAAATAGAAGTAAAGTCAGATTCCCAGCTAATTGTCAACCGATTCCAATGGTCGTATTAAGCACGAGACTCAGAAATGGCCTCCTACTTACAGAAAGTGAAAGAATTCTAGTCCGTATTTGAAGAACTCACGATATCACAAGTTCCAAGGAATGAAAACACTCAAGCATATGTTTTGCCACCCTCGGTTCGACAATACAGGGGGACAAACCTTAATCTATACCCATTATATACTTGCAATGACCAGTAATCTTGAAAGGAGAAACTAAAGAAGTCACCACAATCACTCCGAATGACACATGGATGACTCCATTAGTAAAGTACTTACAAAATGGCATGCTACCAGAAGATAAAACCGAGGCCCAGAAGATCTAACGACAGGCTTCCAGGTTAACTCTCCATGATAGCCAACTCTTAAAAAGGTATTTTTCTAAACCCTACCTTAAGTGCCTCACTCCCGAGGAAGCCCAATGCGTATTGGACGAGCTTAATGAAGGAGAATGTGGGAATCACTCTGGTGGAATGAGCCTGGCTTGTCGAGCCCATACGATAGGATATTATGGGCTAACCATGTGGGCCGACTCAACCGACTTCACCCGTAAGTGTGAGAAGTGTCAAATATTTGCCCCAGTCTCACACCTACCACCTGATAGTGAATCGTCTCACACCTACCAGTCTCAAGGGCAAAATCGTCTTTTCATTTTAGGCTCAATACCAAATAAAGCCCAAATTCCTAACAGTACCCGATGTTCGGTTTTCTAGGTCAAACCAAGATCAATTAAACATATGAAATGTGTGAATCAACAAAGTAAAGTAGCGAAAATACTCACTTTGATCGGCTTGGATGTTGGCGGAGAGTTCAAAACTTTTACTCCTTGTGTTGTGCTCCAATCTCCTCTTTGAATGTTGAATCAATGCTCCAAGCTTTGATCTGTTATTCCAAGCTCAAGGATAGGTTTCCCTAACACCTTTGAATGACTCCTTTGAGTGCTAGCTCTTGAACAATTTGCAACAAATCTTCCAATGTCCCTTGGTGAGTTTCGGCCAAGCCTTAGTCCAAGAGGGGGATAATGGTGTGAATGGAGAAGAGATGAAGAAGGTGAAAAAAATGAGTTGACTTGTTTTTTATTTTCAAAAAATCAAAAGACTAATACCAAATCTTCCAAAGTTGGTAAAAGTCACTCAAGACTTTCACAGTTGTGTGTTTTACACACAATCAACCACCCACCAAATCCCATCAACTAAAAGTTGATTAAAGTGAGTAGGTGATGTGACTTGTGTGGACCCCACTTGATTCAAAATCCGAGTGGGCCCGCAAACACTTTCCGGGCTCGGGTTCGTTAATTCTGAATTAACGAATTTTTCGTTGCGACGTAATTAAATCACATTTAATTAAATAATTATGCCTAGCAAAATTACTATTCACGTCGCTCGCGAATTAATTCTAAACTAATTTGTTCGCCCGAATTAAAATCCAATTTTAATTCCATTATGAAATCTAATTTCATTTAATATATCGAATATATTATTTTATCGATTAATTCCAAATTAATCGTTCTCTCTCTATTAATTGAATTTTATCCCAGATTAATTATGTCTGAGTCATACGTCATCGGTGAATCTTCGGGAAGCGACCCATGAGATCCCTGGATATGTTGGTAGTAAATTAGGTCATCGGACTATCCGAACATGTGCGTACCCGGTACCACATTTTTACTGATTTACGAGACATGGTTGGCTTCAAGCAAAGCACCGTGCCTATCCAATTCTCCAGAAATATTCTTTTAAGGAATATGTAATCTTTGTCAGGCGTAGTATACATAGTATTGCGTATTACGATCCAGTATCGGATGTCACATGCTAGGCCTGGGGCTGGAATTGTGTCTGCCCCGTACGAAGCATATATCAGATCTCTGGTAACTAGTCTCTATAATCGGATAAACATGACCCAGTCATATTATCCCGATGACTGTAGTACATAAGAGTACTAGCTCTGTATCATACATGATCATCATCTTCATATGACTGAAGTGATACCTTCATCTTCACATCACACCCAATACACTACGATTCTCAATATACCCAGAAGAGGCGTACAAAGAACCTGTTAAAGCCCCGGACGACCAAAACCAAAGTATATTGATTGTCACAAGTATTAGCGATGCAAGTCTCAGGTTAAAACCAAATATATCTACCCTGATTCGTACTCCCATAGATACATAGTCATACTACCAATGGGATTCCGAGGGGTCTATCCAGAGCGAAGCTGTTTCCGTACCATCGGTAAAAACAACCTCCTATCACACTTGCATAAGTATCCAATACTTAAATATATGAGAACTATGTTGTTATGCTCTCACAACGCGCACAAGTGCAATACTAGTCTATTCCGCATTATCGATGTCCAGTCTCGATAATACTACAACTAGGGATATTTAATGATTAAACCTTGGTGGATTGATACTGTCTCATATCATCTCAATCTGGAACTAATCATAAGGACTTTTATCATTTATATATCCCGGTAATCCAATTACAAATGATAAAAGAGCAAATTCCTTTGTCACATAGTTAATTTGTACAATAACACCATGTTCTGTACAAATAGTGATGTTATGGGTCATAATTGTCCAAAAATCTCCCACTTGGCCTATAGCCAATCACTCAAGTGTCCTACACCTGAACTATGTACGGGTCGCTCAAACTTCCGCTGAGAAACTGCTTTCGTCAGAGGATTTGAAATGTTATCATCTGATGCATTTTATTCGATCATCACATCGCCACGATGTATGATCTGACGAATCAGATTAAATAGTCGAAATACATACTTGGATCATTGATGAGACCATTAATTCTTTAGCCTGTGTTGTAGCCTAGCTCAGCTGCTAACAGAACTACTCTAATCTAATTAGGAATTTTACAGATCCAGAATTGCTTCTTTTGCTGCCTTAGCTACAGCAATATTCCACTTTAGTTGTTTATTCGGCAACAGTATCTTGTTTGGAAGATTTCCAGCTCACTGTTCCGTTATTCAAACTATATAGTATCCATATTATGACTTATAGTCATTTTTGTTGGTTTGGAAACTTGCAACGGTGAACCCAGTCACGTCAAGTTCTCCTCCTCCATAGCTTAAGGAAGCATCCTTAGTTCATCTAAGATACTTAAGGATGTTCTTAACATCAATCCAGTGACTATCACTTGGATTGGCCTGATTGTGACTTCATATGCTCAAAGCATATGAGACACCAGGTCGCGTACATATATTTCAATATACGAGTTCTCGGAAAGTGCCAAAAAGTTTTAGATCTATCCCAGTAGATTTATTCCTAGAATAAAGGTTGTCTCTCCCAAGTATTCTATGGAGAATTTTCATGAAATCCAAGCTTTCACCGATTGTATTATGGGAATGTCATTTCCAAGAAATGACATGTCATCATTATATAGGACAATCATTGTTAGTTCGCTTCCATTAATCTTCTTATATACACAAGAATCATTTTTGTTTTAAATTAAATCATATAACATTATGATCTTATCAAAACATTAGTTCCAAGAACGTAATGTTTGCTTTAATCCATAAATGGATCGATTTAACTTACAAACCTAGTTTCCATGTTTTGGTACGACAAAACCGTCAGGATGTTGTAAACATCCTCCAAAAGGTTTCCATTTAAGGAAAGCGGTTTTGATGTTCAGCTGCCATATTTCATAAATGAAACATGCAGCATTAGCAAGCATTATCCAAATGGATTTAATCATGGCAACAAATAAAAGGTTTCGTCGTAATCGACAACATGTTGATGACAATATCGTTTCGCCACAAGCCTAGCTTTGTACGTTTGTATGTTTCCATCCATGTATGTCTTCCTTGAAGACTCATATAGTACCAATAGGCACAATGCCTTCCGGTACAACAACCAGTATCCAAACTTGGTTGGTATATATGGAATCCATTTCGGACATCATGGCACTTTGCCATAATAGGGAGTCAATACCTTGTATCACTTCCTCATACGTATCTGGTTCGTGTTCCTCAATAAGATTGACATCTTCATGAGGTGAGATCAGAAATCCATAACTCCCAGGTTGTTTTCTGACTCTCTCCGACTTACATGGTTCTTGTGTATTCGAAGATTGTGGTACAGTTTCATCCCTAATGAACTGTTTGTGTTCCATTTAAGAATCGGTGCCTGGAATAATATTACTCCGATTTTCATTGAGTTTTACTTTCCTCCCACTTACCACTGCATATAGGTATTCCTCTTAGGAAAACCGTATGGAGAGCAACAATTACATTGTTCTCTTGTGAGTTGTATAAGTACTATACTTTGGTTTCCCTATGACAACCTACAAATAGGCACTTATCCGATTTGGGTTCTATTTTGGTATCATCCAAACATATGCCAAGCATTCCCAAATCTTCAGGAATGAGAAAACCCTGTTTCTTTCCTGTTCATATCTAATATGAAGTCTGTCTAGCAGATTTTCATGGAACCTTATTCAAAATAAGTATTGCACTGTTTAATGCGTATCCCTAGAAGGAAAATGGTAGCTCAAAGCGACTCATCATTAACCTTACCATGTCCAACAAAGTTCAGTTTCTCCGTTCGGACACACCGTCAAATTGAGGTGTTCTGGGAGGAGTCTACTATGAAATAATACCATACTCTTTCAAATAGTAGAGAAACTTATTGCTCAAGTATCTTCATCACAGTCCAATCGTGATGTTTTAATACTTTTGCCGGTCTGTTTTTATACTTCTTGTCGAAACTCTTTGAATTACTCAAAAGTTCCCGACTTGTGTTTCATAAGATACACATAACCATAACGCGATGCCACATCCGTAAAGTTTACGAAGTATTCATGTCCACCTCTAGCCTAGCTAGACATGGGCCCACTTACGTCACTATGAACGAGGGCTAACAGATCGGTGGCACTTGTACTTTTACCAAGTAAAAGGTGTTATAGGCACTTTGCCTAATAAACTAGATTCTTAGACATTATTTGAATTAGGATCAAATTCGTCCTAGTATCCACTCTTCGAAAGTGTGGAAATACGAGTCTTGTTAATGTGTCGCAGACAACAATGTCACTTTTAAGTCTCAACTGATTAATTCAGTTTGAGCTATTTGTTTGTCATGTTATACGCTTGAGATTCATTTATATTCAAAATATAAATACTGTTATTCACATTTAATGTGCTTATCTCAATATCATCTGTATAAACAAAAATACTTAGTGTTCTAGAATATAAAGGTATACTCGCAACGGGTTAAACTTAGATATAGAGATAATGTTTCTAGTCAAACTAGGTACATTATAACAGTTTCCTAATTTAAGTACATGCCCAAAGGGTAGTTCCTAAACTTAGATTTCTACGGTTAAAACAGTGACTCTCGTCCCGTTTCCGACTCGCAGGTAGATCTCAACTGAAGTCAGTATCCTGCTCATCAGCAGATTCTGCACATGAGTACATATTTATGTACCACATCTAGTATCAAAAATCCAATTTTGAAACTAGTAGTGAACATGTTTATAACAAACATACTTGAAGCCGGAGCCTTGCCCTGCCTTCACTTCCTTCATGTCTGCCTTGTCCATACGGCAGTCACACTTCAGTGACCTTGTTTGCCACATTTTAGGTAGACATCTTGGGATATGTCCTTTGTCTTCCCAGAAGACTGTGATGATTTTGCCTTTGCCTCTTTTAGAAACTCTGGCTCTGCCTCCTTGAGCATAGCCATCAACTCTCCAAGAGTTTACTTTTGGTTCATAATGAACCTACCCCAGCTTTCGGGTAGAGACTATAAGATCAAATCTTTGGTAGTCTCGGCCACGTAGGTAATGCCCAGCTAACCTAGCTGATCGTTGTCAGCAATCATCTGCGACACCTAGTGCTCGACAGATGTACCCTCTGACATACGAGAGCGAAAGAGCTTCTTTTGCAATTTGTACTTCTAAGATCTAAAAATAGATCTATGAAGATCCTTTAATTTCAACATCATGGTATAAGGATCTAATCCTTAATTCTGACAACGGAATTAAAGAGTCATTGTGGTAAGCATAACGGATTGAGCACTAAAGTTATCATCACTATGAGTCTTCCAAAACTCATGCTCCACTATTTGCTCAACTCCGGGCTCAGGCCCGAGATGTTTCTCTATCAAATAGAATAACTTCTCAGTTCCCAGGACTATCCTGAGGTTTTATTCCCAATCTGAAAATTAGAGCCGTTTAAAGACATTTTCACCCAGGATTATGTTTTAAACGCTAAACTTTTAGTTATCTTGATTCCAATAGTCCAACTATCCAATCAACGATTTCTGGTACAATCGAATATAATGATTACTATAGTCTAACTATATAATCAACTATTATTTGATTGGTTAAATTCAAATATATTGATTACTATAATCCAATTATATAATCAACTATAAATGAAGTAGTTTGAATACAGTCCAACTGTTTAATTAAAACAACAATTAAATATTAGTCCAACTAATATATTTATTAATTAATGACGAAAAATGAAATGAGCGCGTATTGGCAAGTATCTAAACGAAATTGCAAATTTAATACTTGCCTCTCACTATTTTTCGGCGAGCCTCTAACCCTCTGTTGAGTACTCGGGAAACCTAGTTTCCTAGTGGGCTAGGATCCCGTTAAATAGCACACAATCTTGACTTTGGCCAACAAATTATATAATACTTAACTAGGTAGATCTCTAAGATCAATTGGATCTTATCCAATTCCTAGATCCAGTAGGTGGACATCCAAGTCCAAAACATATATCTAATATATGCCAATATATCTGATATATTCCCTAACCTTTTTTCCTCTGAATCAACTAAGCCTTGGCTTTGGCACAACAAGCTTAATGATTCCAGTTAAGCGGGACCCATTGACTTTGGAAAGCTTCATAATCGATGTCGATAGACAAGAAGTGATCTTGACTTTGGCCAACAAATCACAACTTGGACAAGACATGCGATATGGAACAAAGCCTTCATGATTCAAACACATCCGCGATGGACAAAGGTCTTGACTTTGGCCAACAAACCAGTGCCAATCTTGGATCTTGAGAGAGAATCACTCAATGGAAGGAAAATGCTTAATATTTGTTGAGGGTTTTTCGCGTAATTGGCAACCAATTAATTATCTTTGATTAGGTCTCATCATACACCCTTAAACATGCATTCTAAAAGCATAATAAGACGCGATAAATAAATTAATAATGATATGCGGATGGATATCTCACAAATTATTCCTAGAACAAATCACTCCATTTCCTCTCCCCGGCTAGCACTATTCTTACTTCTACCCAATTACATAACACTTCTAAAAAACCCTCATTTACATTGAGGGGAATAGGTGAGAAGAGAAATACAAAGAATCAAGAGGTAATAGGCTGGACACGCAGGTCCAATTTAATAAATTCTAAATTTATTACAACATTTCCAAAATTGCCCTCACCCATCTAATATCCATCCTATATACATTATTGATACATCACATCCATGTATTCACACAAAGCATATTATCAATCAATCTAATCCAATTAATTAATCTTTGATTAATGATCATCCAATGTTCAAACAACGACTTGATTTGCGCGAGTCCAACTCGTATAAGAATAAGTACTCAAAGTACGAATTCTTGAATTATATCGAACTAAAATTTTAAATCCAATTTATTTTGTATTCAATACTAATTCTTTATTTAATTCCAAATTAAATAATTACACTTTTAATGCGCCTTTACGACTTAGATTCTAAATCTAATCTTAATGGGTCTCAAAGCCCAATTAACATCCAATGTCAATTTAATTAAAGTCCAATGGGCTTTTAATTAATTCATAAGGCATGGACTTTGGCAACCAAAGCCCAATAAGGAATCACCATTTGCCACAAAATTAATTTTGGCCCATTAGGCCCAATTAATTATTTAAAGGCCCAATAATCATATTTGGACTTTATGGAAATGGTTTTAGGCCCAATTGGATCCAACCAATTATCATAAACCATACTTGGCCCAACCAAGCCCATTAAGCCCAAATACAACATTTTTAGCCCAATTAATTTAATCACAATATTCCAAATATCATAATTATTTAATTAAAGTGTATTAGCCATAATTAATTAGTTAAATTAATATTTCCAAAAAACCAATTACACTAATTAATCATGCTTTAATATCTTCAATACATGTCCAACATTATTGAATCAAAATCAAGTCATTTACATGCTCTTAACTCACAGCAATCTTGGGATTTTTATATCCGATTTTGATTTCAATCTTATTATATCACAAATCAATATAACCAAGCATTTTAAACACATCCAATGGTCTAAAAAATCAAAATCACCATGAGCTACAAATGGTTACATATTCGGTCATAATAAGGAAATAAGGAAAAAAATTTATAATCAATTTTTATCCAAATTAATCATGCATAACTCTAAGTTATCATAATCCAAACATAACCAAACACTCAATTTGACAAAATCATGCTCCAAGCAAAATTACCCAAATTCAAGTATATAAACACTAAGTCAATTTCATGCTTAATTTAGGCTTTAATACCATTGTTGGGTTTTCTAGGTCAAACCAAGATCAATTAAGCATATGAAATGTGTGAATCAACAAAGTAAAGTAGCGGAAATACTCACTTTGATCGGCTTGGATGTTGGCGGAGAGTTCAAAACTTTTGCTCCTTGTGTTGTGCTCCAAGCTCCTCTTTGAATGTTGAATCAATGCTCCAAGCTTTGATCTTTTATTCCAAGCTCAATGATACGTTTCCCTAACACCTTTGAATGACTCCTTTGAGTGCTAGCTCTTGAAAAATTTGCAACAAATCTTCCAATGTCCCTTGGTGAGTTTCGGCCAAGCCTTAGTCCAAGAGATGGAGAATGGCGTGAATGGAGAAGAGAGGAAGAAGGTGAAAATAATGAGTTGACTTGTTTTTGATTTTCAAAAAATCAAAAGACTAATACCAAAATTTCCAAAGTTGGTAAAAGTCACTCAAGACTTTCACACTTGTGTGTTTTACACACAATCAACCACCCACAAAATCCCATCAACTAAAAGTTGATTAAAGTGACTAGGTGATGTGACTTGTGTGGGCCCCACTTGATTCAAAATCCGAGTGGGCCCGCAAACACTTTCCGGGCCCAGGTTCGTTAATTCCGAATTAACGAATTTTCCATTGTGACGTAATTAAATCAAATTTAATTAAATAATTATACCTAGTAAAATTACTATTCACGTCGCTCGCGAATTAATTCTAAACTAATTCGTTCACCCGAATTAAAATCCAATTTTAATTCTGTTATGAAATCTAATTTCATTTAATATATCGAATATATTATTTTATCGATTAATTCCAAATTAATATTTCTCTCTCTATTAATTGAATTTTATCCCAGATAAAATTCTCCGTAATTAATCCTAAATTAATTTTCTCTCTCTTCTAATTAATCCCAGATTAATTATGTCCGAGTCATACGTCATCGGTGAATCTTCCTGAAGCGACCCACATTTTTACCGATTTACCAGACATGGTTGGCTTCTAGCAAAGCACCGTGCCTACCAAATTCTCCAGAAATATTATTTTAAGGAATATGTAATCTTTGTCAGATGTAGTATACGTAGTATTGCGTATTACGATCCAGTATCGGATGTCACATGCTAGGCCTGGGGCTGGAATTGTGTCTGCCCGTTACGAAGCATATATCGGATCTCTGGTAACTAGTCTCTATAATCGGATAAACATGACCTAGTCATATTATCCCGATGACTGCTGACCGGTGCGTAATCACACGCGTATAACGCAAGCGCACGTATCGTTCAAGTAGTGTAAAAAGTATCGATCCCACGAGGACTTAATACCTAATTTATTAATTTTATGAGGTCAAATTATTACTAGTATCTAACAGGTTGATTGATTGATTTGAAATGGTGATGATTTTGAATTTAAAAACAAGTAAATAAAATTGTGCGAAAGTAGGTTTAAGAAAATTCAATATTAGGAAACTATCTAGGGTTGTGAATCTTCCAATATCATTTTAAAGATGAAGTGGTTATTTCATTTTTGTGTAATATATCGGTTTACTAACCTGGAACACTAAATTATGTGAAAGCCTCTTTCGATGGTCAGACGCAAATACCCAGTATAACCCAATTGAACCATATTTCTATGTCAACCAAATTACCTGGATTCATTAAGTTTAAGTTCCAATTTTGGCTACCCCCGCCCGACAAGTATATGTCTATCCTGTAAGGAAATATATTAAAGGGTTATCTATCCTCAAGGAAGATCGTGGGCTATTAAGTCTAAGGCTGAAACCTAAAATTCCTTTGTCAAGTTTATTTTAGATTTACCAGATCAATCTTATTAGTGGCCAATTAACAAGACGCATTAAGCTTAAGACTTAATAAGTAAACCTTTAAATTACCCAAACTATAAAATAACCCCTTATAAACCGGTGATATTAGAATTCATCACAACCCCAGATAACTAACTTAGTTACGACACATAACTAGGGCTAGTAAAAACTTAAATAAAATAAAAGACATAAAGTAAAATGCTGAAAAGTAAATTGCTGAAAAGTAAATGACGCAAAGTAAATGCTAAAATTAAATACTGAAAATTAAATGCTGAAAAGTAAATGCTGAAAGTAACTTACTGAAAAGTAAATGCTGAAAGTAAATTGCTGAAAAGCAAATGCTGAAAGTAAATTGCTGAAAAGTAAATAAAGTAAAAGTATAATAAAAGAAAATGCTGAGGTAAAAAGGATCCACTTTTATTACTTCTATTTTAGATATCTCCCATAATAAAATATATTAACTTTGCATGATAATTACCAACCAGTCATATAGGCGGTATCCAGATTAAGTCAAATTAATAATTAATTACCAACCGACCAATCAGGCGGTATCCAATTTAGTCAGGTTAAAACCAATTTAAATAATTACCAACCGACCAATATGGCGGTATCCTCATTAAGTCAGGTTTTAACTAGTTTATATATTATAATTAAAGGAGATTAATCTAAATATTAGTAATAAAGTTTTACCTTTTACCCCAGCAAAGGGGAGTTACCTCCTCATTACTGAAAAGTAAAAACTGAAAATTAAAGAAAGAAAAGTATTGTGCATAAAAGTAAATTGCGGAAAGTAAAAAATGAAAGTAAAGAAAAGAAAGTGCGAAAGCGGAAATTAATTACTGAAAGCTGTAAATAAACAACAAGATACAATCTTCTTAGTATTCTTAAGGAATTCCTTAGAAGAAAATATGAATTTACAAATGAAATGGGTTGGTATTTATAGGCAAAATTTTGCCTCCATCAAATCATCCACCAAATCCATTATTAATTGCTCCACTAATTGTTTCACTAATTGCTCCACCAAATCCATTATTAATTGCTCCATAATTGCTTATCATGTTTGGTGGTGATTTGATAATTTTTATTATTTATTATTAATTTATTTTTTTGCTTTGAAAATGATTGAAAATGACTTTAATAATTACACACAACACACGTCTGGATGGTTCATCAATTTCGGGCATGAAATCTTCAGAATTTGAAATTATTTTGTCTTTCCAAGTTGTAGATTTTGAGTCTTATTTAATCTGGAACTTGAATCAGCTCAATCCGATATCGGAGTTAAAAGTTATGCCCAAAATACGACAGATGCGCAAAATTGGAATTTCCAAAACTACACTTCGTTAAAACGCCCTTTCAAGTTTCCAATCTCCAAAATTAATATGTCAAGTCCAATTTTTGCCCTTATTTGACCCAAATTTCGTCCTAAATGATTTCATTGTATCCCAATATTATTTTATCTGTAAAATAAACTAAAACACATCAAAACGTTCATCAAACCCGAGAAACTAAACAAAATATTAAGTAAAAGAGGCGGTAAATATTGATATATTTTCCGCTCATCACACCCCCAAACCTAAAATTTTGCTAGTCCTCGAGCAAAATAACAAAATAAAATACAAGAAACAATTAAAATTAAACTAAGCCACTTTCGTAGGGATCACGGTTGCATTTAGCATATGCAACAAGCCTTTAAACCCCTAGGTGTCCCTAGTGGACGAGTTATAGTCTCGTGAGGGCTTACAGCAACGATACCCACAAACGTTTTACAAAAGTAAAAAGATAATAAAACTAATGCACACAAAAGCAAAAACAAGAGAAAAGAGAATAAAGAAGTTAGTGACTAATCAGGTGAAACTTCTACTCCAAGTTACTAGTTGTTTTCTTTCTTTCTAAATTACTGAATAAGTAAATTCTCCGATTATATTTACCATTCTCCATATGCACAGCCGAAAAAATATTAATCAACTCATTTTTGCCCACAACAGTCATAAGTGCAGTTGATAAGAGAGTAATATTTTTGTCCTAAAGTTTTATCAGAATTCACACATTTTTGCAGTAATGGAATAATTTTTTTCTAATTTTTTTCTTTTGATTTTGATTTTTTATTTATTTTATATACAATATCTTCCATCTATGTAGCGAGTGTTGGGTCGGTGGCTCCCAAACCAGTTGGCTTTAGGGCACCAGGTGTTAAGACACCCCTACAGACTTAATTACTCAGACTTCAGATATATATATTTTTGCAACATCCTTGATCCATGTAGCGAGCTTTGGGCCAGTGACTCCCAAACCAGTTGGCTTTAGGGCACTAGGTGTTAAAACACCTTACAGACTTAATAACTGGATCTCAGACTTTTTTTTACTCCATCACTTTTTGAGATGCTTTCTCCAATTAAACTAAAGCATTAATATTATAAACTTTTCAATTACAACTCATGTTTGTATGTTACTATGCATGTTGATAATACCTGCCAACTGAGCATATGAAGATCCATTTTAGTCAGTATTATGGAGAATTCACAAATTAAATAATTCAAAAGGAAAAAACAAAAATTAACTTGTTCCGAAATAGGTTTGAGATACGTCTCAGGAGTGAAAACTCCTTACTCAGCTATCTCTTACCAATTTCACCTTTTTAGTCAAAATAAAAACACAAAAACGTAAAATATTTTTATAATTTTTGAAAAAATTTCAATTTTTTTTTATTTTTCGAAAAAAATTGGACTAAAAATAAAAAAACACACACAACTAAAAACAAGATACTGATCAACTAATTCCCTCCCCCAAACCTAAATGAGACATGTCCCCAATTTCTTAAACAGTAGAAAAGGTTTAAAATAATTATGTTTGGTTTTAGAACGAAAATTCTAGGTTAACTGATTAATCCGACCTCTTACCTTAATATCCTCGCCACTCTTTGAAGCGGATAGGGTCAATCTGGTTTAGGCTAAGATTTGGTCAATTAGCCGGAGATTTCTGGCAGTTAAGTAAGAGGAGTTCTTTCATAGGTTTTAACACGAACCCATTCTCCGAACATCATCAAGAAACACACAAAGAAAATCATAAAATCCTTCAACATTGTACACTCCAAGCGGTTTCTGGTGTATGTTCAGGTTCGCCCAAGATAACACTGTAAAAATTTCCTCCAATGTACCCAAGCCACCTGACAAAGCAATAAAAGCATCAACACGATTAATCATTTCTACCAGTCGTTCAGACATACCTGGCACAATTAGCTCTTCTCTGTTTGATGGCCCAATAATATTTGCCTCCGCCAAGGGTTTTGGAATGATTCCCAAAACTTGACTGCCTCCCTCTTGTACAGATTTTGAAACGATCCCCATAAGTCCAAGATTGCCTCCGCCATATACTAAGTGCATATTCCTTGCAGCTAAGACTCGACCCAATTCTGTGCTGCTTCTACGTATTGTGGCTTAACACCACACTAGTACCGCAAAACACACAGATGTTTTCAACTCGTCTTCTTGAAGTGGCTTCCATGTTTTACTCTGGATGTCTTCAAAAGTGCAATGATGAGTTGAATTTATAACACCTGAAAAGGGTGAGTAAAATAATAGCACTAGTACCTGCCAAATGACAATTATTAGTTAAACAGTAAAATAAATCGTGATAGTAAAAAAGGTCTGGATCCTGTCAGAGAAATAAAAGAAAACAATAAAAAAAATCACAATTATAGGAAAAGACAAAGAGATATAATATGTACAAGAAAATAGCGGCTTGATTGACGTCTATGCGTCAGGGACAAGCTTCCCATCCAATTTTCTTATAAATTGGCAAACAGGGTCTTTTTGAGTCAGATTCCCAAGACTTAACTGTTGTCTTTCTTTTTGGAATTGTGTATGCAATTTGCGAATGGCTATATGAACATATCCACTGGGATGCGTCTCAAGAGTTGAAGATATATCATCTACAGACTCCTTACTCAAGCCATCCCTAATGAATTTAATTTTGTCTTCGCGATTATCAGACACCATTCCTAAAGAACGACAACGAGTATTGCAATTCCAGCGTGCACATTTATAACAAACACCCATTTGCTTAGCTCTACGTTTCTTTGCATAGGTGCTTCTTCCAAAACCAGGCAGATGTGAAATAAAAGAGTCAGAAGACTCACCTGCCAATCGGACCCGTGCTTCAATTACCCAACGAATATCATTATGAACACCATGGATCGTTAGTAATCTCATCCGTTCCAAGCGAGCTTTGTAGACTTTCATCAGAGAGTTTTGAGGGAGAGAAGGAAATTGCTTGTGAAGATTGCGAGAACTTCTTCCATCGTGAAATGACTTTACCTGCAAAAATTAACACACAAAAATAAAACACACCAGATCACAATATATACACAAATTGCATGGGTTGCCTCCCTGGAGCGCTAAGTTTAAAGTCGTCAGCTAGACGTGACTTCTCGAACGTTAGGCTGGATCTGAAAGTGTGACACTTTCTTTTTGTCGCTCAAATGATTCTCCCCAGTAGTGCTTGACACGCTGACTGTTAACCTTGAATGTTTCTTTGGTGTTGGGATCTAGTAACTCAACAGCTCCATATGAAAAAATCTGAGTGATCACAAATGGACCTGACCACCTTGATTTCAACTTTCCAAGGAAAATTTTCAACCTTGAGTTGTACAACAACACTGCTGCCTTGGTTCCAACTGTCTGTGCACTATTTTTCGGTCATGCCATTTCTTGGTTTTTTCTTTGTACAGTCTGGCATTCTCATAAGCTTGTAGACGAGACTCCTCCAATTCGTTGAGTTGGTGAAGTCTTTTCTCTCCTGCAGCTTGTGAATCAAGATTCAACTTCTTCAGTGCCCAGTACGCCTTGTGTTCAAGCTCAACTGGTAGATGGCATGCTTTCCCAAACACCAATCGATATGGGGACATACCAATGGGTGTCTTGTAAGCTGTTCGGTAGGCCCATAATGCATCATCTAGTTTTGTAGACCAGTCTTCCTTGTTGATCCAAGGTTCTCTCCAAGATTCTTTTGATTTCCCTGTTGAAACTTCAACTTGTCTATTTGACTGTGGATGATAAGTAGTTGCAACCTTGTGAGTAACTCCGTATTTGGATAGGAGTGCATCGAAGTATCTGTTGCAGAAATGTGAGCCACCATCAATTATAATTGCCCGAGGTGTTCCGAATTGAGTGAAAATGTTCTTTTTCAGGAATTTGATCACTACTTTTGAATCATTGGATGGTAGTGCAATTGGTTCAACCCATTTGGAGACGTAGTCTACAACAACCAGGACGTACAGGTTTCCGAATGATGGAACAAAGGGTCCCATGAAATCTATACCCCACACATTGAATATCTCCACTTCCAGAATGTTTTGCAACGGTCCTTCATTTCTCCTCGAAATATTCCCCATTCTCCGGCACCTGTCACATTGAAGAGCAAAAAGATAAGCATCTTTAAAAGAGTGGGCCAGAACAAACCTGATTGTAGGACTTTGGCTGCAGTTTTATTTCCGCTGAAGTGTCCGC